>MU384159.1:0-21677 GCA_022495065.1 Xylaria telfairii | reverse complement strand
AAATTTTATTATTAGCTTGTTATAAATTATTTTTTAATTAATAAATATAATTAATTATATTATTAAAAATAATAATTATATTTTAATAAGTTTAATTAAAAGTTTTAATTATATTATATAAATTTTAAATTTAATTTTAATTATTAATATAAAATAATATTTAAAATTTAAACTTAAAATATATAATGTTTAAATTTTTATTTATTATTTTAATAAACTAGGCGTTATTTATAATATTATTAAAAATTAGCTATATTATTTTTTTTTAAAAAGTTAAAGCTATAAATTTATACACGGGTTTTTTTTTTATAGCAAAATACTTAGCGGTTTTTATAAATTGAATTTATAAATTAGTTTTAAAGTTAGCCAGGTTATATTAAAATATTTATTTTTTAAAAATAATAAATAAATATTTCTAATAATATTTTACTGCTAGTTTTATATAAAATATATTATTTTTATTAAAATAAATATTTATTAATTTTTAAAAATTAAAATTTTAATTATTATTATTATTTAAAATAATAGTTTATTTTACTTTAAATTTTTATTTAATTTATTATATTATTAAAACTTAGAATATTATAATAAACTTATAATAAAAAATATTATTAGCTTTAAATTAAAAGCTTTCTTGAAAAGTAATACATTATAAATATTTAACTATAAAAAAAACTTACTAACTAACTTTAGCTATATCTTTAGCTCCTGTATTTTTATAAGCTATAATTATAATTAATTATTTAGTTTTTAAAATAATTAACTATATTTAATTAATTTTTTCGGTTTTTTTTTTTAAAAGAATTTATTATTTTTTTAAACTATAATAAAATAAAATAAAATATTATAATAAAGTTAATATAAGCACTAGGTTTAAACACTTAATATATTTATTATTAAAAATAAATATTTTATTTAAAAAAAAAAAAAAAAAAAAAAGTCTAAGGTATATAAAAAAACAGCTATTTATATAGATAATTACCTGCCTTCCAGGTATTTACTACTTTATTAGTCGCCGCGCGACCTTTAGTAAATACTGCTATTCCAACTGCTATTAAATACAGCCCTGTATTAAATACAGCCCTGTATTTAATACTGCCGCATGGACCCACTGGTCCACCACTTGCGCAGCCACACACACCAGCCGCGCACTAGCCACAGGAATCACGTGACGTCACGTGACCCACAAAAATCACGTGATCCGTGACACTTTGTTGTATTTTTTTTTTTTTTTTAGCTAATTTAGCTTTTAAATAATTAACTTGGGCTTTAAGGCTCGTGATTTTATTAGCTTAGATATTTAACGCTTTCTCTGTTTTTTTTATAAATAGTTTTTATGAATAAATTTTTAAAGCAGGGTTTTAAGCTATTAGTTTTTATATTTTATTATAAAAATCTTAGCTTGTTAAAAATATTTTAATATATATTTTAATTTATTTTATAATAAAATCTAATATTAAATTATAATTTTATATTAAAACTACTTTTAATTAAACCTAGGTTATATTTTTATTTTTTAATATTATATATTTTAATAATAATAGTTTTATATAGTTTTATAAATAAATTTTAATTATTTTTTAAACGTTTTTAATAATTTATAATAATAAAATATTATTTTAAGCAGCGCGATAAATATATAATATTTTTTTTTTTATTAATTTTATTTTTAAAATATAATTAATATAAAACTAAAAATAAAATCTTAATTTTTTTTTTAATAAATTAAAAATTTTAATATTTAATATTTATATAATATAATTATAATATAGCTTATAAAATATTAGTTATATTTTATTAATTATATAAAATTATAAAAATTTATTATTTATATAAAAGTTATAGTTATTATAAATTAATATAACTTATATATTATTATATTATATATAAATATAAAAAATAAAAATATTTTTAAGCTAGTTTTTTACGATTTTATTATTTATTTATTTTTTAAATAATATTTTAAAGCATTAGTTATTTTAAAAACTAGCGTTAACGTAAAAATACTACTAATTTTAAATTTTAATATTTTTAAAAATAATAAATAATAAAAAAGTTATTTTATTATTATAAATATATTTTAAAATAATAATTTATTTATTTTATTAAATATTTTTTTTAAAAGTTATATAATTTTTAATTTTAAAAATTATTTAATAATTACTGCTAACGCTTTAGCTAATCTTTATTTTATTAATATTATAAAACTAATTTAATAATAAATATATAATTTTTAAAATTTTAAATTAATTAAAAAAAAAATTAATATTAATAACTAACGCGTTATTAATTTTTAAATAATAAATAATTTAAAACTTATATATTTTTATAAATAAATTTTATTTTAAAAAATATATATATTATTATTTATTAAAAATACGATTACTTCTGCTTATATTAAATATTTTTTAAGCTATAAGTTAAAACCTTGTTAGTAATAAAACAAAGCTTAGTTTAGCTTAGCTAACAGCTTAATATATTAATTAAGATTTTAAATAAAATAATAAAGCTTAAAAATTACGATTTATTTTTTTTTTAATCAGCGTACTTATTAAACACCGCTATATACCTAATTTTATTATAGATTATTATTTAGCTGCTGTATAAGCTGGTATTCTAAGTATAACAGCACGTATAGTAGCGCTTTCGCGCTAGCAAGGATTAAGTAGTAGTATAGTTAGAAAGAGCGAGAAAAAGCGAGTTGAATAAAAGTAGAATAAATGGCAGAAAAAAAAAATTGATGGAGGAATTGCGCAGTTTTATATACAGGGTATATGAGAAATAAGCAGGTAGCTGGGTGGCCCGTGAGGCGGTGGCCCGTGAGGGGGGGGTCTAGCTTAACAAATCTGCTAGTATAATACTTGCACTAATAGTAAAAATTAAATTTTTATTTTTTTTAAAAATAACGACAAAGCTAGAAAAATTAACAAAATTATATGTTAATATTTTGATTTTTGTGCTTCGTTTGCTGCTGTCCGCGCTTATGTGTCCCGATCTATTGAGATAATGTACGAAAATTGTCAGCGGGAGCATATGTCGCGAAAGGATATGGAGCAGCCGGCGCGTCGACCGTGGTCCGTTCGCATCCTAGAGCCGAAGGATAGCTCGAACCTGCACCTTATATTGGGTTGAGCCACTGTATTTACTGATGGGTTTGATATAGTTGATGTCTATATAACAAACTGGCAAGTCACTCCGCCCTATTGACGAAATAGCGGAAATAGGAGGATTGGATCAGTGAAAGGATGGCGTGTCAGGATCTCCATAGTTGGGGGTATGCAATGACTTCTATTGTTGCGTAAGGGTTCCTTCTACAAGGCTACGCAATATCTGTCTATATACACACATGCCCTTTGTTCACGGTCTCAAGGATCGTGACATGGCGGAAAGGCGAATGGATTAAATTGCCATGTCGGGTGAAAAATGTAAAAGGCGAAGGAAACTTAAGAAGAATTTAGACTTAGCAATTGTGAAATGTCCTCGAAGGTATAAATATACCACCTTGTGCTTTCGATATGTAATTGGGTTTAAGTCGATTTACTGATATGTTGATTCCTCCTTATGAAATTTATCTTTAATAGGTGACCTAGACTTTGTAACTATTCAAGTAAAGGACGAGCATTATTGTTCGTATGATACGATGATAAGAAGCCAAGACCCAGCAGTTCATGGGTATGTAGTGAATTCATCTATTTATTCACCTATATCATCTACCTCTACTCTCGTACGACCTTTGGTTCTAATTTCTGAAAACGCAAAGTGAGGGGAAATCGTAAGTCGTTGTCTGTCTTAATGGCCCTTCATATACAATGCCTGTCGGTCTTGCAGCAAGACATATTGTTCGGGGGCAAATAGTAATTAGTCGGCGAGGATCACAAAGGCAGCCAGAGAAAGGCGGACCAAAAGCACGGGTCCAAGGCTGTCTAGAAATAAGAGCAAAGGGTAAGGTTAAATTTAAGGATGGGTTTGGAACACCAACCACCCTGTAGACACAAAGAGACTTTTAGTTGAAAATTAAAACTGTTACAAGCCATTAATTCCAAGCTCTCGCCATAAAACGTTGATGAAGAGAATGGAATAACGGTTCAGCAACTGCCAGTAAAGCCAGCAGAAAATATTTCGGAGTACCCGCAACTGCCTGAATAGCTGCACGGCAATAATAACGAGTGGTACCTAAATATAACGTTGAGGTGCATATTTCATAGGAGAGATAATATTAACCAATGTTACAAAGCTACCAACCTCTCTCTACGCTCCAAACCTTCATGAACTGCACTTTTTACAAGAATGAAGTTCTAATTATAAATAGTGTTATCTGGGTTTCGGGATGATATATACCTAATCGGTAGGTTGGCGGGGGAAGGTGTGTATCCTTAAATGATTTATCCTAAAACCGTAGATCTCATCGGGCAAACTCACCAGGGCGTTACGCTAGCTCACTGAGTTTACCTGCCTTCGATCACGACCGCTCCCAAAGCCAACCAGCTCTCAGTCACCAACGTCCCCCAAAAGGCCGGTAAAGGCAAATTGGTCATGGATGTAACTTTCTGAATATTGAAGCAGTACGAGTGACCCAATACAAGGGACATTGCAACTCACATACACCATATATACGTATATGGGGTATAAGGGGCTGTGGTGGGGATGTGGCTTCTGGAATTGGGTAGAAAACAGGCCACGGATCCAGTACTAGGTGGGAACAGGCACAGGGAGAAAAGGGGGGTTGTCCGATTTATAATAACAGTACTGTAACCAGGTGGCATTGCGCTATTTCTATGTTTTTTTTTCATTTTATTTTCTGGTATGCATGACATTGCGTTCCCTTTGATCAAAGCATTCCTCGAACAATTAAGTGATTCCTCCTACTGAATAGATACGTAAATCAAGAATACCTCCATTCACCAGGCGTAACTGCGTACCAACTACGCGACCTGAAGAAATATAAAATCACAATATATTGAAAACAGTCAACTAAATGACTATTATCAAAGTAACTTCATATATACAATGCCAGAAACCCACTTATGCTGTACTCAATAGACTCTTGCTATTCCACGGGGTTCTTAAGGCTACTGAAGGCTTTCCCGACTATTCACATATATTGAACATATTTCTACCTGAATAATAAAGGAATAATCAATTGTTGTACTCTTGTTACGCTAGGTACCGAGGTAACGTTGAGCCCTAATTCTAAACCCCACCATCTAATTCCTTTTCAACCCCCCCCATCTCCCTTTGTTCCATCCTCGTCTTTCCAGCCATCTCCTCTATTCAGACGCTCGACTTCACAACTCCACCGCATCTTTCCTTCCTCCATCCTTGTCTTTTCAGCTATTCCCTCTCTGTTATAGACGCTCAGCTTCGTAATGGATCAACAAGACGAAGAGCAATCTGGTGGAGTAGGTGGAGGTCGAGGTCAAGGAGGCGTACGCCGTGGCCGAGGACGAGTTCGAAAGAACGTTCAACCTCGTCAGAGAGGTCGTCCGCGCAATCCATTTAAACCTACCCCAGTAAATGCTGGAACTGGTAACCCAAGAGGGACGTACTCCAAGTATGTTGCACCCCCGACGGATATCAAAACAAGGTTGAGGTCGGGTGCAGCGTCTAAGGACTACCGTCTCGCCAGGCGTCATGTACGACGTCGTCAAGACGAGGATGAGGACGAGGACGAGGACGAGGGTGAGGACGACGAAGAGAACGACCCAGGTTACCCTTCGTCTAGTAGCGATGAACCGCGACCTCGAGTCATGACTCGTCGAGGCCGGAAGGGTGCACCTCGCAAAGGTGCAGACGATGAATCAGATCCTTTCGCCAGCAGTGATGACGGCCCCGATGATCAACTCCCACGTCATCATGCAAGTGGCTCGCGTGCGGGTGGACCTTTTGCCCGTCGTCAGGTAAGTATAATCCGTTATTATATGATCTAGTACTAACAATTGGACCCAGCAGATCGAAGACGACGATATGCACATGCTTGACGACGATGTGCACATGTTTGACGACAATATGCGGATCGACGACGATGGTGACTCGCGAGTTATCGCTGAAACCCCAGAAAAGCGTTCGCGAGAAGAAAGCGTGGATCTAGGCCTACGGCCATCAAAGTCAAGGCGACAACCTTCATATGGCTTTGGACGACAGCAGTCTCTGGCTATTAGACCATTGTCGTCTTTAGGGCAGCCTGCGTCTGCAGGACTATCGTCATATTCAGGGCTGCCTCCGTCTGCAGGACCATCGTCATATTCAGCACGACCCTCATCTGCAGGACGCGACGCGCAAGATAAGGAAATAATAGAGGCTATTCAAATGCGGATTAGCGATTTGTTCCCTAGCACCGAAAGCTATCTTGATGCAGATACTATACGAGGACGGTTTTGGGACAAAACCATCGAATCCAGTTTCCAGGAGCTTTGGAGACGAGAATCGCAAGATTCACGATTCGTACAAGGTCCCCGGGTTCATTCCGACGAACTTGAATTGTGGAAGATGGTTATGATTCGTTACAGAACGATTCTCCCGCATCTCTTCACGTACGGTCTAAGACTTGGCGAGGATTTCTATGAAGCGCCGGGTAGCATCATGCTATCATCGGAGGCAAGCTATATGCTCCAGAAGCTATGTGCACATACAATATGGGGAACCACCTTTGATTCGCTGCGTTTTGTTCTTCAGATGGCGGTAAAACTGTCCATGGGTCTTCCATGGATGGAGGATAAATCTGATAATCGACCTGAGATCCAGGATCTGATTAAGCAACTCGGGAAGCATATCAGGCCTACTATCACGGATGAAGACCCCAAACCGAAACTATTTATCCTGACCATGGACATCCTGTATGGCGTACTTAAGGCGCTGAGAGGATACAAAAAGTCCATGTATCTGAGTGCTGAGTCGTCCATCGAAAGATTTCGGCACTACTATGGTAGATTCCTCGCCGTAATTGAACCACGGGATAATAGACAGCTCATCGATGTCAAGTGGCAATTGGAGCTCCAAGCGCTGCGGGACGAAGAAATCCGCAAACTTGTGAGGCTGTCAAAAGACGGTGAACTGCTTCATGACATTCCTCACCCATCTCGAAAGCATAGCGACAAAGTCCCACCGTCTTCTTTCGGCTCTTCTTTCAGCGAAGATATGGCTGTTGTAACCGCCTGGGCTGGTATGACGATGGAATTAGATCCCAAGAGGCGCACGTTGCAGGGACTGGATAGAGTGAATCCAGTTAGAGCGAGGGATCTGGATCGTTTCTCGCGTTTTCTTGAGGATACATTTTACCGCAGAACCGACTCACCCGACTCACACATGTCGATCGAAGAACAGCTTACTGAGAAGCCCACCGGTCTCGACCCACCGAGAGCGCCGACAGCACCCGAAGGAGCCGAAGCTCCCGAAGGTCCCAAAGACCCCGAAGGTCTCAAAGCTCCTAAAGCTCCCGAGGCTCCCAAAGCTCCCGAGGCTCCCGAAGCTCCCAAGGCTCCCGAAGGTCCTAAAGACCCCGAAGGTCCTGAAGGTCCCAAAGGACCTGAAGATACTCCCGCGATTGCCGAACCTGCCGCTCTCAAGGCACAGGAAGCAGCCGAGCAGATCCAAGAGAAAGGAGATGCTGTTTTGGAGATCTACCGTGATCATAGATTGAAGGTGGAAAGTTCATGCGTTCGCCATCATCAGGACAATTATGACTGGCAGCCGGTCGGGCGACTTCGATATCTAGCTAGGTATCCTGTGCACACAGAACAAACCGGGCACCTCGGTGAAGATCTCGAAGCCTTAAAGAATACCTCTTTCGCTACTGGTGATCGGTCGCTCGTTAATTCCGGGCCTAATTCTAGGCCAAAGAACTTTAGACGGTTGCGGAAGGTCGAATTTGTAGGTGAGAGACTATAGGAAAGACACCCGGAGAGGACTAGCTTCAAACGGAGGATGGCTCGGGGGAGATGTATGAACACGGACGGCTCGGGGAAGATGTATGAATACGGACGGCTAGTAGAAGATGTATGAATACGGACGGCTAGTAGAAGATGTATATGTAGGGCTTGTGTAATAAGTGCTTGGAACAACAGTGTTCTATTCGGCTAATAATTCTCTTTGGGTCTAAAGGGTCCTGCGCTTCCAAATCCATCCTTGTGCTTCCAATCCCACCTAGTGCGTGATGCATAGCCTGTCGCAATTACTGGTTAAAGCTAATAGATCTGTACTGTGGTATGTGGGTTGTATTAAGACGGAGGGTTGGGGTCCCTGGTCTGTAGACTACGTACTTATATACCCAATTACAGTAGGAAAGGTTGTGGTACAAAGACACACTGCCCTAGGCCAGCGGTCAATACAAGCAAAACAAAACAAAAAAAAAAAAAACTACTTTTGCTTTTTTGACTGACTTGAGGCCGAAAATCAGCTTGCTTGACTGTTTTAAGAGGTCGGCTTACCTACTTGACTTAAGTCAACGCTCGGCGAGGTATGTGGGTCTGTGGCGTATGTACGGAGTAGATCTATATATATTTTTCATCAAATATACCGTGTAAAAATAGAACAGAATTTAGCAGAATTACTTGAACACTTACTCAAGTAACTTGACAAGTATTTGCAAGCAATAGAAATCTTTGTTTTGCTATGGCAAGTAAATTGCAATCGTTGCTTTGCTTTGATTGGTCAAGTTATTTGGCAGCCAATCAAAGAATTACTTGACTTGTGTGGAGCGCTGTCCTAGGCAACCGTAGCCCATTTTCTACCCAATTCCAGAAGCCACATCCTTCTATGTAACCTCGCCCTTCGCCTCATATTTATACCGTGATAATCCGTATACCCATTTACACATCACATTGGCTAGACACGCGCGGAGAGGTTGGACGAACGCATATATTGGTGGGTGAGTGTCTGTTACGTCCTATGACATCATAGGATCTGAGACCCTAGTCAAAACGGATCACAGGGAACCATGGAGCAAATTCCATCTCCTCTACATGTTGCAACCAGGCTCCCTTGAAATCCATCAAAACAGGTAGATTCGTGCAGATATATACGTTCTCTACCCTAGGAGTCAACTAATACGAGTTTCGCTGGCCCTCACAACGAGGTTCACGAGCTACTTGAGCACACCTCTGTCGCATATCGCGAACTCGATCGAAAGTTCAAGGACCAGACTCTGGCGCATGACAAGCTCGCTCAAAAGTTTGAAGATATGTCCATAGCATACGGCGATCTGGGGCTGGACATGAATGACAAGTCTGCTGCATATAATAAACTTAACCTTAATATGAAAGCCAATTCCGCTGCATACGACAATGTTGTTCAAGAGTTGAAGAACAAGTCTGCTGCATATAAAGAGCTTGTAGAGGAAAGAGCTAACTTGGATTATCACCTGAAGAATGAAGAATAGGTCGAACCAATGGAATGAGCTCGAAAATGACATCGGTATAGCTAACCATCCATAACTACCCCCCCGGTACCCTTAAAACATCTCGCCTTAAAATTTAAACCGGGGGTGTTTTTTAAGGGTTTGGTAACGATCACGAGAGACTGTTTGCCTTCAAAGTGGTATATGCTCTAGGGATACGGGTCAAGAGAACAGGGTACTCTCGTTCTTAATGGCCATAAGAACAAGGTTGGGCGGGCGGCCAAAAACGTAGCACAATATATGATATATCAGTCCCCCTTATCATGAGGTGCAGTATCTCATGAGCAGCTATATTATCTTATTAACCAATAGAAAGTTGTAATCGATGCTCGGAAAATCTCATAGAAACGGTGAAAATCTCCTTTACAGTACTACCCTTTCCATACGGCCGGGCCCGGCGGTACATAACTCTGAGGCTGAATAGCATTCAAATTGACTAAGATGCCAGGATCATTACTTGAGTAGGCCCCTGGGAACGAGACGAGTGGCCCTGGTGTGCCGCTTCCACCTCCAGTGATCTTGATCTGGGAGCAAGCGAGATAGAACTGAGCTCCGTTCGCCTGCATGGCCATATGTAGTGCAATCTGTTCAACGCGAAGAAGGTATTCTCCGTTGGGTGTCGCAGTAGGAATAGTAGCATTCGCGGTGACGTATCCGTCTGTAGTTCCAGTTAGGCGAGTTCTACAAGACAGTCGGTCCTGTTTGATAACACTTACTTTGTCCCGGCCACGTCATCTGCTTGTTTTGATCTACCGTCGGCATAGTTGTGGATATTTTGAACCAAACAGCCCCCGAGCCATCCCACGTCTTTGCTGATTGCCCAGATGGCACCTTGGCCAAATAATACTGCGTTGGTCCCGGGTGGTTAACCTGTTGAGTTGAGATGTAATGGATTGTGGCACCAGCAGGTACTTCGGAGACACTGCCGGCGGATTGCATTTGATAACATCGAATATCGGCGCTTGTTGCGCTTAGAACGCCAGTTTTACTATCGGCATTCTTCGTTTTTCGAGTTGCCGACCAGTCTGCGGTTTCGGATACTCCATTCACAACGAGCCTAGGGAAAGTGTCTGCAATATTGATCAGCGAAAGAGGATATTATAGCATTCCAATGATTGTTGACGCACAATGGGCCTGGGCAACAGTGGCCAGGAGCAACAGACTATGAATCTTCATGTTGGTTTTGATGCCCGTCGCGAAAAGGCACTTTGCAGAAAAGGTAAACAAAATATTTTTTATCGCATAAGGTCGATCTATATAAATCAAATCCAGAAGGCAGAGTAGAAAAGCCGACCGTCGCTAGGCTAGAATCAACTCGTGACTAGCTAGACGACATCATATACATTTCGCGTTCCTGTTGGTTAGTGGGCATTGTGCCTTAATTCTGGGTAAAATCGCAACCTCACGGCAATTGCCGATGCAATAACTTCGGCATTGATGAGTCCGAGTCCGTATTAGTAACCTGTCCAGTTTCACACGGCAAAGCCCTGTCAAGGGCTGGCAAGATCTGCCAACAGCTGTGGGAGTCTCCGGGGGAAGCTGGGCAAATAATGTGTTGTATTTGATATACTAGGAAAGTAGGTATTATATATAATGACGAAATCCGTGGTAGGAAGCACTTTTATACCCACCATCCTTTATATGTGCCACACGCGCCAGGCGTCCAGCTCTCACTAAGTAAACTCACAGAGCCTCCTGATATCATGTATGCCATTTTCGAGTAGGGAATCCCTTCCTTGTTTTTGTCCCCAAAACATATACTGAACACCCGGAGTGCCGTTTTGTGGTACGCAGAGGACATCAAAATATGTAATTTCTTCCCATGAGCTCAGCGAATAGTACGTACCGTCGGGCTTCTTTAAGATTGATCTAATCACAAGCGTGGCATCCCGACACTCGCACATACCCCGCGTTAGCGTTTCCCGCGTTCGAGATAACCAAACAAGCCTCTTCCAGTTGTCACTGGGCTAGAATACACGTCGTATTTCCAGCGCCGTAAGTCTCTCGAAAGCTGAATTAGACATAGGAAACCCGAGGATGACGGAGTCTTGACTATCTGTACGCCTTCTAGCGTCTTAGCGTAATATTCCGCCACGTCGTAATCTGGCGTAAGGTAGAAAGAAAAGTGTAGACCACTGACATCGGACGTTCTTGAGCTCGACAAATCGGTAATACGGCCCAGAGCGCCAGTGTTGTCGAAAGGGTGTTCGATACGAGGATTTCTTATGCCTTTGTAAAGCATAATAATGCTAGGCGCGCGCTCGGATGCGAGAGTCCTCTCAGAGTTCCGGATGTCAGATCTGACTTCTCACAAGATTTCTTTGTTTGTCGGACGATGTCATAAGGGACCGGGACAAAGAGACTTTTGTAAATGTATCTAGGAGAGTCTCACGTAACCATGAGATCCTCGTGCAACAACAAGAGTCTATTGCCTACCGTATACTGGACCCGGGTTCGTGATAGATGATCTTCGTCCGAACCGGACAGAGTCTGTTATTGTATCCTCATCTCTCGAGAATAAGAAGCTTTTTGGATTCCTTGAAGCCCGGCATATTCGCCTTCGATAGTGCCCTTGACCTAGAACAAGCCTGAGTCCAAGAGCCGAAGATCCTTGTAGCTATAAAAATTAAGGTTAATTATTGCTATTTGGAGCGGATTTATAAATGGGTTTCGGAAGCTGTTAAAGTTGACAAAATGGGAACAAGTTTCTTTTATAATTACCTACTCGTGATCCATAATTGCATCTTGCTTGCAGGAATTGATACTATTTGCTTACATACAAGCCCGCCATACGTGGTCATTGTCCTCATAGACGTCTGTTGTGGTGTTCAATAAACCAAGGGCAAAGCTGAAAAGAGTAATTGGAAATGCTTTCCGTGTTAAACTCGATTAGGCGGCAGGGAGTAAGTGTCCCTTGTCCCCTTTAGACATAGTCGATCTAGACAATCGGGGCTTGCTAGACCCAGGCCAACAAATGGCTATTATAAACGATCTGACGTGCAGCCAATCTAACATCGGGTTTAAACCAATTAAAACCCCCAATTTAGTATGCCTACGTCGTAAACCTCCAGCGCGTTGATGACCCATGCAGGAAACTAGTTAGACTATTCCAACGCGGGGAAGTGGTTAGGTAAGCTTACAGCAATGCCAAAATCCTAACCTAGCCAATTAAAGGTAAACGCGATAATCCATAGTATGCGCTGGTATTTGGGAGTCGATCCAGGCTCGTTACCTGATTGATCTCGACGGACGGCGGTCAGATGTGTTATAAGTTGCGACGCTTTTGGTATCACCTTCATCCGAGCTCTTGAACTGTACCAATTCAACACCACAATCCTCATTCATCAATGCTAGGTCATATAGTGGCAGCAAATGGTGTAGTCTCTCAGATATTAAGCCCCGCATTGAAGGAAGTATGGCCTCATCTAGGCTCTACAACGACGCCCTAGCGGCATTCAAAGCTCAGATGCTACAAGAGCTTAAACCAGGCAAGGAGCATGAATTGCTTGAGAACTTTCTAGCAACGAGAGAGGCCCCTCAACGGGCAGCGGAAGAGGCTAGGTCGCTCAAAGTTCAGACAAACAAGAAATGGAGCGACCGAAAAGTTGGGAAGGTCACGGTGCCGGCTCATTGGATTGACAAAATCATGGAGAATATCCAAAATTTCATCAATATTGGGAATTTCGTCATGGAAGGGGCGCCGGAGAGTGCAGGGCTCGCCTGGCTTGCTGTCAGACTAACTCTGTCAGCGATCCAGGGTAACTATGAGCTCTATTCCTTATTTGGAACCGGTTTGACAGACATCACCGAGATCATGGTCTTGATCCCACATTACGATCAATTATATGACAACAGGTCCGCAAAGTCGAGGAAGGGGGATTCGCTAGTGGGTATACTCTTCGACAACATAACGGAAGCATACATCGCTGTTCTTCGATTCTCCTTTGAGATCAAAAGGCATGTCACTGCCAGCCCATTAACGAAGGTCACCCACGTCGTTGCCGATTTCTTTGGTGCCTCAAAACTCAAATTCCAAGACTTGCTCGACAAAATCAAGACTCGCAAGTTAAGAGTGCTCGAGTATAGCATGGCAGCGTACCAGGACAAATCGCTCAAGTTCAATGAGAGGCAGGAGGCCGATATGGAGCTTCTCAAGAACAAGCTGGACGATATGCAGAGTTTCCATGACAGTGAAAAGAAGTACCGTGAGGAATTCATTGCCGAAATCCATGCAGTGAAGCAATCCATTGAGTCAACAACCAAATCCAAGACCCCTTGGGACTTCGCAATCGCCAACTTTGAGAAAACGAAAAAGAAGCTTAATCCCGATAATAGTGCACAGGAGGCTCTGGCGACTGCACTCAGTCGGCGTTTTGAAGGAACCTGTCACTGGATACTTAAGGATGAGGCTTTTATCAAATGGTATCAAGCACAATCTAACGAACTGCTTTGGGTCACTGGAAGAGAAGGTCTAGCAGTCTCAATCCCAACCCTTATATAGTTCACCCTGCTAATTCAATTATAGGTACCGGAAAATCAACATTACTAGGCTTCGTCATCGAACATCTCTGTGAAAGCATGGACAAAGATAGTACGATTCCTATTTATTTCTCGTGCGAGACAAACAAGAAAGGGCGAATAATTTGCAACACTCTGTTGTATCAGGTATACACCCAAGCCAAAACTGAAGAGAACGAGGTGCTTCTCCTGGAAGCCTGCAATGCCGTGTTTTCGCATCCTAAGAGTACGGAACTTGCCAACGTCAGAGGCAACGAGCCTACTGCTAAAACCCGAAGGGGTATAGCTCATATAGTTGAGAATGATGACGGTCTGGCAGAGTTTGCAGTCGCTATGCCAAAGCTTTCAACATTGCTGAAGCGATCTGTCATCGTCGTAATCGACGCAGTAGATTCGTTGCAGGCCGACGACCAAAAATATCTAATCGACCAAATTCGGTCGGTGCTCACCGCGGCCGAGGAACCTGAAGCTTATAGGTTCCAGATCAAAATCTTAGTCGGGTGCCGAGTACCGCTAAAATCTGCATACTCGGAGCTGAATATTGAAAATCACAATCACGGTGATATGAAGACTCGGCTTTCCGCTGCACTCAAATCGCTGCAAGGAATGCCCCAAGAAACCCTAGAGAACGCGACAGACACGATCCTTAAGAAAGCGGGCCCAAGTTTCAGTTACATTACTGAAATCGGGATCCCTTTCATTCGCCAACCATTCCAGGGCCCTCTTGATAAGAGATTGGAATTGCTGCCTGAGCCTCGGGCGATGTCTAATACCTATAACGATGCAATACAAAAGATGGAACCCAACTACCTAGACCTCCTTCGAGTTGCCGTCACATGGTGTTTGCTGGCACCGAGCCAGAGGCTAGTGACTATCGAGGTCGTCTTCGATGTTTTTCGGGGCACATATCAAACCGAAGACCTAGACAATGAGACACTAATAGCTGAGCATGACGACAGATCCTTTCCTCTGGCCTCGCATCTAGAAAAAAGCCAACTCGAAGACACGCAAGGTCCATTCCTAGATTTAGAGCTCAATGATACTAGCCAGAGTTTTATTTCTCTACGAAACTTCAATCAAGTGAGAGACTTCTGTGTGGAAGGTGCTAGCCAGGAGCATTTGCATGAACTCCCACGGACTGATGAAAGACATATATGTTCCCGATGCGGGGTTTCCATGTCGGGACCCAAAGATCTAATCATCTCCGAAAAGGAAGGACATTTGGACATTGTACTCGCTTCGCTTCGTCACCTCAACAACCCCCTATTCCAGAAAAGGGCACAATTACTCTTCAATGAAACTAGCACGACAATCGGACAAAGTGTAAAGGACGAGGCCGACAAAGGACACGGACAACCTACTGAGGATTACATCTCAGAAACTCTTGGTACAGGTCCAACAGAGAACACCGAGAAAGGAAAGGATGTCACTGTGGAAGTCGATATCAGCAGCAAAGACGCGTCCAATAACGATACTAGCAACCGCGAATCTCCAGACGAGAAGGATAGCGAGGAAGCAAAAGAAAAAAGTGACGATAAGCAGGACGCCAAGACAGAAGATGCTGGAAATGATTCTGATAGTGATGGATCCATAGATGAGGAGGATTTCAATGAAGCTGACGTATTGGCAAGTGGAAGCGAAGAAGACCACGACCCGATACCGGAATTCACCTCCAGATATGAGATTCAAAACTGGCCTTACCATCTTCGCAGGGCCGAGGAACTATGGAGCGAGGATGAACGTACTGGCAATGATAAATGGACCAAGGTTTTCACTGAACTGGACCGCCTTTGCGAAAATAAAGCTGTCTTCGGGTGAGTAATCCTCGGGGTCGAATTTTTCTCGTCTTGGCGACTTTTGGAGCACAAATTTTCCTTTTCAGGTCAAGACAGCGTCTAAAACCCTCATAAACCCACTCAAAGTAGCGATGACTGACTCCGAGTGTCCTAGTGCCTGGCAAAGGATCTTTAGCTATGAAGACCACAGTGATTATTTGAGGTCTCCGAGGCAGCCTTTGCACGTAGCTTCTTACTTGAGCCTTACGAGTTGGGCGAAACAGCTGCTAGACTGCAAGCAAGACCCAAACGAACTCTCTGGTCCATACAACGCCCTACAGGCAGCAACTTTAAGGGACACCAAATTAGACATGCTAAAATTGCTTCTCGAACGGGGTGGAGACATCAATGCCGAGTCAGAAGATGCGCGGCCTGCATTTTACTCATGGATTATTCAAGACTCTAGCGTGGAAGCCATCAAGCTCATGCTTGAGCATGGTGCGAATCCGCTAGTTCATGACAAGCTCAACGGATTCACCGCTCTACACCACCTAGCTTGGACAGGGCAGGACCCCAATGCTCTAAGTCTCATTTTGAGTCATCCATCGGTTAAAACTGATCGCAATTATATAAATTCTAAGAGCCGGGATCTGGACACTCCTCTCCATGTTCTTTTTTGGAGAAAAGAGGTGCCTACCGAACTATTGAAAGCCTTCCGTAGGTAATTTCCTTGATCTCTTTCTTGCTCCAGCCACTCCTCGAGAACAAGCTTTGTTTTCGAGCTAAATGTTTCCCACACTTTCAAGGTACTCACAGATCAAAACACCGAGACGGTGGGATAACTAACCTGAATGTTATAGTGGATCACGGGTCCAGTGTCAACGAGGATGACAACTACTCGAGGAGGCCTTTACAATTAGCAAGTATTTGGGGCGAGCTCAAATGCCTGGAAGTCCTCCTTCGTGATGCGGAGCTCATCGATGACGACGACAATTGGGGAAATACTTCTCTGCATTATTCAGCTCAGTATGGCCATATCAAATGTGTTGATCTCTTGGTTCGTAAAGGTGCGAATATCAACCGTGTCAATAAAGTAGGGCGAACACCCATCCATGAAGCTGCTTGGGCCGGCCAGAAGGAATGTGTCGAGAAGTTGCTGGAACATGGCGCCGATATCAACCCTACTGATGAGCACAATAGAAATGTGTTGTTTTACGCATGCCAGGGAGATTCACAGGAGACCGCTGTTTGTATTCTTGACAAATTGCTAGAGGAGAAGGTGGCCATCTCCGAGATCAACAAAGTCACCAAAGGTCTAAGGACACCTCTCCGGCAGGCAGCTTCCGCCGGGTATGAGCGAATAATAGAGAAGCTAGTCGCAGGAGCAAAAGCAAACAACGATATGACAAGTCTTCAACTAGATCAAGCGGACACAAGGCATGGCATGACACCTCTTCATCGTGCAGCGTGGCATGGTTACAATGAGTGCGTTCGAGCTCTGCTCCAGGCAGGTGCAGACGCAAAGATCCCAATCAAGGATGAAAACGCTAAAACAGCTCTTGTACTCGCTTACGAGAAATGGGCTCTCAGCCATCAGAGCCCCTATGAGGACACTATCTTCCAACTGATCGAGAAGGATCCACTAGCCGCCAAAGATGACGCAGAACTCCTGAGTCTATGTGCTGCAAACGGCAGCATCCGGATTATTCGGCAACTACAGGGGATCGGTGCAGACTTCAGTCTGCGGGATCAATACGGTTGGACACCCCTAGAGCTGGCGCGGAAATACCAGCGGACCGAGGTCGAGGAAATGCTCAAGAAACAAACAGCTTGGACAGGGCTTCTTCCGAGTCGCTGGCAAAGGAGTGACCTCAAAGATAACATCTCTGAGGATGGTCTCACTATCACTCGCACGGACGGGAGCCGGGTTTGTGTTACTACTGATCGCCCGCTGCCTGCTGGACTGGATGATTTCTACTTCGAAATCACTCGCGCACCTCTTGAGACGCAGCATAAGGTAGATTATCCGGAATTTGCCATAGGCTTCTGCACATTACGCGGCGATACCATCGACTTTCCGGGCTGGCCCCCTGAGGACCGGGCGAAATCAGCGGCTTCGTGGGCTTACCATGGCGATAATGGCGGGTTCTACTGCAGCACCGGCAACGGGACGGCGGCATTTTCGGATTCGAACTTTCGATATCGCTCAGGGGACACGGTAGGATGTGGCGTTGACCTGACGACGGGAAAGATCTGGTTCACCAAAAACGGCGAATTGCTAAAGTTTTCGTTCAAGGATGTCCACGGGCGACTGTTTCCTGTGGTGGGCTTGCGGCAGCCGGTTCGCTTTTCCACGACGTTTGCAGGGCCCTTCAAGTGGAATCGTGATGCAGAACATGACGGAGACAACGGGGATGCGTCTACTACTGCTGGTATTCCCCTAAATGTGTCAGAATAGGTTTTGGTATGGAAGCCTCAAGGACTGGTAGCTATATTATTGTTTAGAAACGCGTGCCTTTGCTTCACGTGTGTTGTGGTCCCTCGCCGCGATTTGATGGCGTCGAGAGCTCAATCTTTCTGAATACGGAGCAGCCGTGTCTATCAATGTGCTATTATCAACTGATGGAGAGCCGCATATGCAGCAGTACGTACAAATGCGTATCTGCTCTCGCATAGGCTCATGCAGGTCTTGGCGAGAGGGGTTGAGGGATGACATAAGAACTTGGAAATCAAGCGGCATAGGACTCTTGCTTACTACACTGTAAAAAAGGCTTAGCTACTTTGTTGAACATTTTTATTTTTTATACATAGGGTGAAATGTACGAAGAACCTTGCATGTCAATAACACCATTTGTCAGTGTTAAAACGGCATTGACTATGGGTCACGACAATAGGGCGGATAGCGGTCCTGAAACTTCTCGAGGAACATTAGACATACATCTTGATGGCCAGCCAGCGTAGCATCATGAAGCGATAGGACAATAAGCTAATAGTGGATTTCCATGACGTTCATTGGATAGGAGACTCTCGTATATGTAGATATCTGCTTATTAAGGGCTCGCCCTTCATTAGCGATGTGCAGCGGCAAGGACCGAGTTGAGCAAGCATACTGTAGGTCCTCTTGCGGCTTAAAAAGTACCTTTTGCTTCCATGCCCCTCTTACTATTGACGGTTGGCCGGATCGTGCCGAGTTCGCTGTCCGAATGACCAATAGATTCCATCTGTAGCTTCGCGTAATAGCACAGCCCGGCCAATGCTGCCAATTCAGCAGGCTGCATGCCCCGCACAGAATATGCTCATCACAAAAGTGTCCTCAGTTTTTCCACTATGGTTTCTCCAATTACAGGCTCTGTGTCATGATTCTGGCTTGGAAATACTCGAGGAACAGAGCCTCTTTTGTCCCGCAATACCCTTTTCGGACAACGTGACACACGACTAGTATACGCGGACACGATTTTCTTGATTGCGAGACTTTAAGGACCCATAGAACGTGGCTCATGTACATTACTGGGATCACACAGACCCTGACCTAAACAACGTCGTATTAAGCTAACCAGGGGGGTCGCGGGCCCTGGGGTCGCGGGCCACCTATACCCAAAAACACCTACAGCCACTTAAAACAGCATAAATCAGTTAATTCGATCGTAATCGCTTATTTTTTGGTGTTTTAAACTAAAATATATTTTTCTACTTCTAATAAATCTTTTATTTAAGTTTTTACCGGCTTGTTTTTATTAATAAGTATTTAATAATTAATTATTTTATTTTTAAAAACTACTTTATTATATAATTTTTGTTTAGTTTTATATATATTTGTTATATATATAAAGCGTTTTTTAAGTGCGATTTTAATTTTTTAATAATAGTTTTTAGTGTTTTAAGCTATTTTTGTTTTTAAAGTTTTAATTTTAGCTTTAAAAAACACAATTTAATTAACTACTTAGTTTAAAACTTTTATGGTTTTTTATATTAATAACTTTAAAATTAATTTATTAAACTTAATATATAATTCTATGATTTTATAAGTAGTTTTTTAAAAATCTTAACTATTTAAAAATATAATAAACTATATTTTAGTTTATTTAATAATAAAATTTAATATTTTAAGTTAGTTTTTTATAGCAGGGTTTGTTTAAAACCTTTAAGTTATATTTTTTTTTTAATATTATAAATTATAATAATAATAATATTTTTTAGTTATATAATTAAATTTTAAATATTTTTGAAGCGTTTTTAATATTTTTAAATATTAAAATATTAATTTAAGCTTAGTAATATATTTTTAAAACTTTTTTTTTTAAAAGCTTTATATTAAAACACCCGTTAAAACTTTTTTTTAAAAGAGTTTTTTTTTTTTTTTTTATTAATTTAAATATATTTACGTTTAACAGTTAAATAATATAATTATAATATAATTTATAAAATATTAATTATATTTTATAAATTAAATAATATTATAAAAATTTATTATTTATATAAAATTTATAATTATTATAACTATATTAAACTTATTTATAAATTAATATATTAAGTTTTTGATACAGACTAACAAGGGGGGTCCGTAGGACCCACTTGGTAGATAGTGTAGATAAGCCTTGCGTGGGTTGAGCCAAGGTTGCCGCCTGCGGCGACCGCCGGCTCCACCCACTCCATTTAATCTACATCACACTTTTACAGACTTAAATAGCCTCACTGCCTTAGCTTTCTATGCTAGTTTTTATATAAAAAATAAAAATATTATTTAATTAATTTAATATAATTTAATTAAACGTTTATTTATTACGTAAAGTTTTAAACTTTTAACTATTTTATAAATTATAATTTTATTTAAAAAACTATTAGTTTTAAACTTTAATATTTTTAAAAATAACTATTAATAAAAAAACTTTATTTTTAATTAAAATATATTTTAAAATAATAATTTAATTATTTTATTTAATATTTTTTTTAAAAATTATACGATTTTTAGCTTTAAAAATTATTTAATAATTATTATTAATATTTTAAACTATTTTAATTTTATTATAATTATGATAGGATCCCTAAGGGGGTCTGCACCGCAGGTGCAGACAGCACCAACTGGTGGGCACGGCCTCCGGCCTGCCACCTGTTGGCAGCTGCCGCACAAAGCCTGTAAGGCTTTGCGCGGCCCACATACATATCTCCAGCGGAGCTGGAGATATGTATGTGGGCCTTCCTTCCTTTTTCTTTAATTGACTTTATTACACCCCAAACAACTCTTCTCATTTAATTAAAATAAATAAAAAGAAAAGTTTAAAGATAAGTTGTTTATTCGATTTTTTAATAAAGTAATGTTTAAATATTTTAAAAAAAGCGTTAATTTTAACGTTTTTGCTAAATATTATATATAAATTACCTACTATTTTTTTATTAATAATAAAAAATGCTATGATTAACAAGTTAAAGATAAAAATAAAAATAATTAAAAAAGTTCGGGCGAAAATATTAATTATAACTAAAACTATAATAATTTATATAATAATAATATAGCTTTTTATAAAGTTATACTTAATACTACCCGAGGTAATGTTTATACTTTTAATACTGTTAAAAAAATGAAATAATTATATATTAAAAGTAAATGTTTTTAATATTAATAAAAAAGATATAAATTAAAGAATTATCTGTTAAAAAAAAAAGAATTAAACGTTTATATTAATACTTTTTTAACTAAGATAGGAATTTTATTTATAATAAATAACTAAAAGGAATAAATAATAAATAAATTAAAAAAATAACCTTAAGAAAAATTATCTTTTTTTTAAAAAAAGTGTTATAAAAAATTAATATTAAAGTAATAAACTTATTAAAAAAATATTTAAATAAAAGACCTTTATTATATATTTATATTATATATAATAATAAACTATTTTTAACTATTAATAATGTTTTTAAAAATATAAAAGCTAATATTTATATAATTATAAGTATTTTTTTTATAAAATAAATTATAAAATATTAAAAAATTAAAA
>MU384158.1:0-21926 GCA_022495065.1 Xylaria telfairii | reverse complement strand
TTATTTAATTAATTATATTTATATTTAATTTTATAATATTAAAATAATAATTATAAAGTATTTTTTTTTTAAAAAATATATAAAACTAAATATAAATAGAAATATATACCTAGGCTAAATATAAATAATAACTTAATATTAAAACCCTAGAACCCCAGGACCTTAAAACCTTAAAACCCTAAAACTATAAAACTAAAACAAACTAATCGCTAAATCGCTAGCTAAATATACCCCTGTTAACTAATAATTACTAACTATTATAAAAACTACTTTATAAAAACTACTTTATTTATTAAATTAATAAAAATTAAAAATAAAAATTAAATTATAAAAATAAAAATAAAAATAAATTAAAATATATAAATAATAATAAATATAAAATACTAACAAATAATTAAAAAAACTTAGAAAATTAATTAGTTTTTAAAAATAATAAAAATAATCTTTTTTTTTTAATAATTAATAAATAACTCGAAAAAATATTAACTACTTGCTATAAAAAATTCTAATAAAGCCTAACTTTATTTATTTTTTTACTACTACTTATAATAAATAATTAAACTATTAAAAATATTTTAAAAATATATATAAAAATAATCCTTTTTTTAATAATTAATAAACAGCCCGAAAAAACATTAACTATTTATTATAAAAAATTTTAATAAAATTTATTTAGCTTTATTTACTACCTTTTTTACTACTGCTTATATAATAAATAACTAAGCTATTAAAAGTATTTTAAAAGTATATATATATACTTGCTTCTGCTTAAAAATATAAAAAATATATAGCAGAAAAACCCCCCTGCTTTAACTACCACCTAAATTTAGTGGTGTGTGGAGCTTGCATGTATGCTAAGTGGGTACATGGCATGTGTAGTGATTTCGCATGGCACGTCTAGGGGGACTACCCTTCTGCGGCCTACCTGCCTCATTTGGCGATGTTTTTGCATATCCTACCGCTTGCGAGTTCTTCAGATGCATATGGTAATCGGCGTAATCTTCCGAGTATATAGTTGATATGCTGTTGCTCGTCTCCGGATTATCTTCGGTCTGGGCGAATAACGTGACAATACCGGTCAGTGTGGCCGTAGGAATTTTAGAGAGCAAGAGTCGGCCGAATCGCGCACGCTTGCTAAGCCTCTCCGCTTCTAGAAGTCCCTCTGAACTGCGCCCCTCTGAACTGCGCCCTTCTGCACTGCGCGCCCTAATGATCTGGACTAAGAACCGCTGTAGACTTCCGGGCCTGTTGCTGGGGCCGAGTAGGACCGATCGGTATACGGTGATGGAAGCCATGAGCACACCGATGCAGGCCTCAGCATGGAGCCAGAAGACCTGCCAAGGGGTGTCAAGTGTGCCACCATAGTACGTACCCGCGGCGCGTATGATAGAACATGCAATCATGACCAGCGAGAGGCAGAGGAAGACGCCAAGGCCGATTTTCGTCAATAGGGCCATCTGGGACTTGCGGAGCACAATGATAGGAATAGAGACGACTTCTCGGAATGTTAGATTGGGAAGGACAGGGTGAACAAGACGAAGGATCAAACGTACGCGCAGCATCCGTTAGAGCGTCGAAGATCGGCCCAGTCCAGAAGGTGAAATTCATCACCGCATCGGAAATCGGCAGGCGGGGAAAACACTTAGCTACAAAGGACGTTATCAGAGACACGCGGTGGCAATCAAATATTGGTATTTGGCTGTTCTCACATGAACTTGCCCCAAAATACGGACAGGATATAAGCGGCTGTAGCACGAGGTATATCCAAGCCAGTAGTGTGAGGATGATAGCAACCCAATAGTACCTCACGAGGCGGACGGGCATGGACTGAATGAGGGCCCGGAAAAACACAAAGTAGCAGATTTTGACCGAGAAGATGGCAGTCCACAAGGTGGTGGTGTAGCCGAATGACCAGTTGAGTTGGTTATAGACGGTTTCAATCTCCTGCGAGGCGATGAGTGTTATTTCTGTGTCTTTCCTCGTAAGACCAAAGACGAGGTAGAGTACCCGGGCGCGTTCATAGAAGATGAAGGTCGCCCCAATGAGGGACAGGTACCCGATCGTGAGGATTAAGTCATCTAGATACATCCTACGCCGAGATGAGAGGCGGATCGCGATGCGGCCGATGAAAGCCATCGACGCCATGGCGAAGAGAACTGCGATGGCGACCTGCGCACAACGTCTTTAGTATATGTGAGAAAGGTGTTAACCATATATTGTGCCGGACCTTGAATTCGTCCATATGAACCTTGCCAGCGTTGCGAATCCTCCATTCAGCCTGGTCCCGTTGGTCTGGTGTAAGCGCCGCCGCCATCTCGTCGATAGCAGTCCAATTCACTGATTGAGAATCATCCATGACTATGGGGTCGTTTTAGTAGTCGCCAATTCGTGCCAATGAGACAGACGTGTTGGGAGCTAGATGAGTGGTCAATAGGTTTGCTGTGATGTTGGATGGAAACGAAATGTCGAGAAATGATTCATCTAGAAAACTTCCAACTGAAATACGGACGATGGTAAGGGAGAAGAATCTTTTATGGAAAGCGGCATCCGTGGAAAGCCCTGCCATGTCATGCTATGCCTCCACTAGTGCTCATGAGCGCTGATGGGATGGCACTGCGACTAATGTCCATGTGGCAGGGCAGCATGCTATAGATAGTTCCCTGCCGAGAACCAAGAGGTCTAAAAAATGTATAGATTCGGATTCAAGGCTGAGTATACGTGATTTACCAAACGAGATACGTAAGGACGTACAGTGCAGCAGTAGCTTTTCGTTTTCTGGGTTTATTCAAGTATTTCGCCCCTAGCACTGCTCGTTCGTCACATATAGTGGCAGATGTCCGCTGTTAAAGCGGCGCAACAACCTCAATAGTCGGTACTGTACCTAGCAAGCAAGCAAGCAGGCTGGCTCCCTCATAGCACATCTTTCTTTCATGTTCGTCTCTTTGATTGGATCAGGTCGCACATCCTTATGTTAATGTCCCATATGCGGGCAGCGCTTGGCGTATTAATATCGGATAGGCGTCTGCCACTCCAACAGCGAGCGCAATCTCCAAAGGGGCAAGTTTCAACTCGAATACGATAGAAATATAGATTAAAAGCGTAAATACATGTAAGTCGCTAGCATATAGGTAGCTAGTGCTAGTAAGGTAAATAAATACCTTTCGATTCATCCGATCGCCCCTTTGATGTGCCAAATGAGCATTTCCTAACTCATACACGCCGGATGCATCCTATCGGATACTTGCAGGTACCCGCGCAACTGCCATGTCAGTGCATGGCCACCCCTGAAGCGTATCCCGTGCTCCTAGCCTTCTACGAACATTCTTCCCCTCCATTTACCCTCTGTCTATACATCGTCAATGCGTTGTGCTATCCCGTTATCATTTACAAGTCATATTGGATCCCGTTATATTCTCATAGCTCCTCTATCTTCTCTAAGTCTTATTGACTCTTGTTTACTTGCAGCCTATGACAACTGCTACGTCCGGCAGCATTGCTAATGCTTGAAACTACTACTATGCCATCGTCAGCATCCTCAATCCATCAGGCCCCGGAAGGTGGCGAGCCGATACAAGAGGCTTCTAGCAAAAGCCTGGGATTCTGGCTCATCATTGCCTCCCTCTGCATCGTCGCTTTTACTGCATCACTAGACGGTTCCATCCTCGCCATCGCGCTCCCACAAATCTCGTCCTCCCTTCAAATAGGAGACAAGTACGTCGAGGTAGCGAACTGCTTCCTTTTCGCCCAAACAGTTGTACAGCCTGGGATCGCGCAGCTCTGCAATATCTTCGGTCGTCGCTGGCCCATGATCATTACTGTCGTCATCTTCGCTCTCGGAAGTGGCATCGCCGGGGGGGCAAAGAACACGGCCACCATAATAGCTGGTCGTACAGTCCAGGGACTCGGAAGTGGTGGGATCATGCTTTTGGTCGAGTTGATCGTCTGTGACCTTGTGCCATTGCGGGAACGAGGCAAATATCTCGGCATAGTGCTATCTACTGCTGCTCTGGGATCGATCGTGGGGCCAGTAGTGGGTGGTGCTCTCGCTGACGTAAACTGGCGCTGGTGTTTCTACCTTAATCTTCCCATTTGTGCTCTGGTTATCCCCATTCAGTTTCTTTTCCTCCGAATCAAGCACCATGCCCCTCAGTGGAAGGACGTGATAACTCGAGTCGACTGGATTGGTAACCTCGTTTTCATCGCCTCGATCAGCTCCCTTCTCATAGGCCTCACCTTTGGTGGCACCGTTTATCCATGGTCTTCTTGGAGAAGCATTGTTCCTATTGTGCTGGGTGTTGCCGGGTGGGCAAGCTTCCACGCTTATGAATACTACATTAAGGACGCCAACCCCTGCCTCCCACCGCATATCTTTGGCAACCGGACCTCAAACGCAGCTTTATATATGATTTTCCTTACTTCTATGCTGCTTCAGTGGGTTTGTTTATTCTGGCCAGTTTATTTCCTCGCGGTTCGCGGTACTGGTCTTACACAAACGGGAGTCAACTTTCTTCCTTACATGTTCCTTCTTATTCCAGGGTCCGCCATTGCAGGGCTAACTTTGTCTAAAACGGGCCACTACCGCCCCTTGCATGCTGTTGGCTTCGTTCTGAGCACCCTTGGACCTGGATTGAACACGCTACTAGGGAAGAACACGCCTGCGGGCGAATGGGCTATACTGCAAATTGTGGATGCATTGGGTCGCGCATTCATCCTCCCTACGACGCTCCCTGCTGTACTGGCGAGTCTTCCGGAACGGGATGTTGCAGCAGCTACCGGGGTATACTCATTCCTACGTAGCTTTGGTTACGTGTGGGGAGCTACAATTCCTGGTATCATTTTCAACAATCGCTTCAACGAGCTGTCCTACCGTATCTCGGATCCCACAGTCAGACAGACGTTGGCGGATGGCAGGGCGTATCAGTTTACGAGTGGCGCTTACCTTAAGACCTTGGAGCCAAATATCCGATCTGAGGTTTTAGATGTGTATTTGCAGGCTCTCAAAGTCGTTTGGTATGGTGCGTTGGGGTTCGGTGCCTCAGGCTTGATCGCGGTGGCGGTCGAGAAACATGTGCCGCTGAGAACAAATCTGGAGACAACCTATGGGATGGAAGACAAGAAAGAATCTGAGTTAGAAGACCCGGCCAAGGTGGAAGAGGCCAAAGAAGGTTCATGATCAATAGCTGTGAGTTGATCTTATATTAGAAATCCCATACCAATATGATCGGGATAACTTTCGTTGAAGCCTTTCCAACACGACGTAGTATCTACTATGTCTAGAACTTAGGAAGAGATCATGTATTAATAGGATTATTCGCGGTTGCTTTGCACCCTGGTTACATTTTCTTTGTTAAATAGAGAGCGAGTTTATAAAAACGAGCTCCAAAAACTTCAAACCTAGTACCTTAAGCTTAGGGGTGGAAATGGCTGCACATGATTAATCTGCCATTTGGCCGTGCCTCATCTGTTTCTTTCTCTATCTAATTACCTGTTCCCAAACTCTTGTATACGTTGTTAAATAAACACTATTTCATAATCATATAAATGGGGGTTTAACAAATACTCGCCCTTGTCCTCGTCCTCAAGATCTGCGATGGGACTTTTTCCGATCAAGTAACCGAGGGTGACATCTCTTTGTGAAAGGCTTGATGGTTAGCCTGCCTAGACTTATTTGAGAAGGTCCCTTTTACTAGCTTATAACTACGTAATGAAGCCCCCTGTCACGAACCCAGTATACGGTAGGGTATAGACTCTTGTTGTTGCACGAGGGTATCAAGGCTACGTAGGCTAACCTAGATACATATACAGAGGTCTCTTTGTTCCTATACCTTATGACACCTTCATTTTTATGTTATTTTGTCAGGCTTAAGGAGCGCGGCTTCGACATTATCGGCAGGTCCAGATGCATAGCCGTGGATTATTAATAGGTATGCACTCATACTGGGCCTATGGTCATTAATTAGTGGTAAACCTATTACCCCAACAATGTATTGCCGTCTGCTGGGCGCCTACTGCATGTGACTATCAATCCCTGTTTATCACGTTGTGCTCTTCGCCGCGAAATCTTGTTCTAGACCAAGGCTGAGTTTTCAGTTCCGATGAGCAAAATAAGAGGGAGTGGGAATGAAACATCGGAGTCCACCTGACCGATGAATTCGCCGTGTCGGGCATATTGTCAAGGGTGGCGCAGTGGGGGTACCGGCTGGTACATTTTGATTTGAGGAGTCCTCAAGGACGTCATACTAAGGCATCACTTATGCATGCAGAGGCTTTTTTGCTTTTGAAGATGGCAGCCAAAACCTCGAATGCAGCCCCCAAGGACATGAATCCCTCCAAGTTCTAATTCCTTTGTGACACGCATCAAACGAAGGAAATGTGGCGGTAATGGTTATGCATACTTGGTTCTTTCCATAATGATTTACATTCCAGCCTCACCATATGACCGGGAATATCGCTGCTTCAACAATAGTGTGTAGCATCCTAACTGGCTGCCAGCGCGCATCAATAGGACCCGACACAAGAAAAGGAGCATAGCCTGCACGAGGTGTACATCTATATTCCGAACCTTGTAACCCGACCCGGTCACCCCGAAATCTGGGGTCTCAGTTGGTGTGTATACGTCCTTCTAGTTTGAGCAAACACTTGTTACACAGTAAAAGGCTTATAAGAATACGATACATTATCTATAGTATCTCTGTATCTAAGATATTCGAAGAGTGACGACATGACGAATAAAACATTTAAAACATGAACAAATCACCCATATCTAATGTTTAACACTTTAGAGATAGGCTCTTACCCATATTGACTTCCTCCCTAAAGTGCGCTGTTATCTATTATCTGAGTATTCTCTACAGTTCAATTCATTACCATTATCACATCCATGGAGACTATCGGTTCTGGCTGGTCGCTCTATTTCTTTTTTTCATGCTCTTTTATGAGCTTAGCCTTTGCTTTCTTCGTATACCACAAATGGATTGCTTCCAAAATTGGCCTAAATACCAGGGCCAGCGGAAAAGTAAAGAGCCACCAACCTCCCCGTCTCCCAGACGCAATACCAATACTAGGACATTTTCCCATTGGCCTCCTTTGGAATCCCCTCAAGTTCTATCTTACGTACGTCAATAGTTGCCAATAACCATTTGTCTTTGCTGACATGGCTTTATTTAGTAACTCTGCCCTCTGGCAGAAGCACACAGTACACATCAGGGCCATTTTTCAGGATATATATGTCATTCAAGGCGCCCAAGACCTCTGCAGCTTCTTTAACCAGCGTTCACTTTCTTTGTTCTTCCTTCGCCCAGTCTTCTTCGCGAACGTCTTTTCCCTACCAGCTACAGCAGTTGAAATATATCGCAGGGATGACTCCGGAGAAGATCCTGAACCACTCCCGGGGACAAATGTACAACCCCAAAATCGTGTAGAGTACCTATTTCGACAGTCTCAGCGTCGCTTCCTTACGGGCCCAGGACAGCAATCGTTTTTCCGCAGGTTTGATATCAATGCAACCAAGCGCATCTCATGTCTTAACATTTCGGACGAGTGGACCCACGTGTCGGATCTTATGACTATATTCAAGTTTGACCTCACGGTTGCTGTGATGGATGCTATGGCAGGACCTGGCCTCATGCAACGGCATCCTTCTTTTGCCGAGGATCTGTGGGCGGTCAATGATGGAATGGTCCGTCTTCTCTTCAAGTTGCCTCGCTTCCTGAATCGGAAAACCCACCAGGCCCGTCTTCGTGCCCTGGCTGCTGTTCACGACTGGCAGACTTGGGCGGGCAAGAACTTTACCCCCGACTCAATTGATGAAGATGGAAATGATCCTTTCTGGGGCTGCAAGTTCTTCCGTGAGAGACAGGAAATATTCGCGAAAGTAGATGGATTTGGAGAGGATGCAATTGCATCAGAAGAGCTATCCTTCCTCTGGAGGTAAGTCTATATAGGTGTAATCAAGTGACGTCTTACTAATTGATATTACAGCGCTGTAACCAACGCCAATGTTGCTTCCTTCTGGGTCACTTTGGAAGTTTTCCGTGATCCAACCCTTCTAGCAGCCGTGAGAGAAGAGGTACACCAATGCACCCAGTCAAGTTCAGAGAACACTTTGTCGTTTGACGTCGGTCAGCTTCTACGCCAGCCACTTTTACAGGCCATATTCGCCGAGAACCTTAGACTTCGTGTCCACGGGTTTCTAGTTCGTCGTCCGTCAAGGGATATTCTCGTCAATAATTGGAGCATTCCGAGTGATAGTTTGTGCGTGGCTAGTGCAACCCGAGCTGGAATGGACTCGGAATTCTGGAGCAGTGGTGAAATGTCCGCATTTCCAGTCGATCGCTTCTGTCCCAGACGATTTCTCAGAAAGACCACGAGCACAAATGCCGTTGAATTCTCGCTTGCTGGAACAGAGGGTCATTGGGTCCCCTTTGGCGGCGGACCTCACGGCTGTCCAGGCAAGGCGTTTGCCAAGCGCCAAAATATTCTCGCGATTGCATTAATGGTTACCCTGTATGATTGCGAAGTTTTAGCGTCAAGGGAAGACCAAGAACTAAAGCTAGGTATGCTACCCCTCGGCGTTGTTCCACCCAAAGGCAAGGTTCCAGTCAGATTGAAACGAAGAGTTCCGAGAACAGTCGATTGTACTATTGCATAATGGAACTTGCGAATACATTGCAGCGTGGGTAACACGGATGACGGCGCATTATCCAGGGACAAGACAATATACTTGGTTCACGCTGGATTATGTGTGGATACAGATCTTCAGCTTTTCTTATGGACACTGAGCTGGTCCTTTTTTGCCCAGCTCCTCGCTGTGAGCTAATTATCTAAGAATCGATGCATATCGGTTGTTCTTAAGCTCTATGAGATGATCAATATTGATTATGATTGAAATAATGGTGCAGGATTTACGTTAAAGTTTCAAGCCAGTAGGTATGTCTGTTGGCATGTTACTAGTCCAATTGTCTCTCTCTCTCAATCCGATTAGAGCTCTATACCTTGCTTCGTAGATAGTATATTTTAGCGTCGGTAGCCTAGCTTACCTGGGTCTTTGCTAGTATCCCCCAGTCACGTACTTGAAGTTATGCACCCCGGATAGTGACCACCTGGGTTGGCCGCTGACACAACCTGTGCTATCTTCTGATATTTGGCCCGAAAGACATTAGCATACGCTGGGTCGATTGAGGCAACGTCGCTACGCCACGAATTCTTTGGGCCTCCCAGACAGGCATCGACCTTGACTTTAACTAAGCTCGTCGGTGATTGTATCTCGTTACGTAGTTGTATATTAGAGCGACCGGGCATTTACATAGGTAGTTCCCAAAACGTGAGAACACTTCTACTAGTCCAAAGCTCGTGCTTGCCATCCGGTAGTTTAGTCGCTAAAAGATTCCGAGTCATTCTTCATTAATTCTTTGCACAATGCTTCCAACCGTCCCCAACCCCCATCAACCTGATCTTGCCATCGCCATATTGGCCTGATGCTCAGAAACCAACAACTTTAAACCCGAGAATTCCCCCAAAAGAAGCCACGTGGGAACAACGAGGCCCGCAGCCGCGCCCTCCCCATTTCCTAAATCATTGTTGCCTGAGGCGAGAGTCTCAGTCTCGTCGGTGTTGCTATTAGTAGTACCAGTTGGTGCCGAAGTCGAAGTTGCTGCTGATGACGATGACACCGTAGTGGTAGCTTCCTGAATATCCAGATCGGGGAATAGAGTCTTCCCATAAGTTTGTTACAAACAAACGAAACTACCTGTTGGGCAGACTAAACGGAATAGAGAAGCTAATGGGAATGCGGCATCACGTGACGGATCACTAGATCAATCATCACAGTGAGCTAGGCTCACTAGGTTGAGACACGGACTCGCTATGAGTCCGCGAACCTGAAGGCAAGTGTGAAGGAAGGACGGTCTTTATTATCACAAGGGCTTATGTAGAGCTTGGAATAATAGTCATTTAAGAGTAATAATCTTTTAATGCAGTTAAGGGGGCTATGTAGATCTCTGGACCCCTTTTCGGAGGCGGGCGAATCGTAGTTTTTATATGCGAATAGCCTCGCCCAAAATCAGCGACTAAATCGCTGACTTCCTAAAATATCCGACTATATTTTCGTGGAAGCAAACTGTCTCAGGCTTCGGAAAAAATCAGATCCTGTCTTCCGAACTGATCTGATTTCACCCGAACTTCGTATCGGTAGTTTGCCGCCTTGCATAGACTATTTACAGAATATCGGGTGTCCCAAACCCTCTGGTACAGAATACGTACGCATACGTGTGACATTTATAATGAGGAGCATCCCTATATAAGTAATCCAGTCGATCCTTACTTCACTATTCAATTTACTTCTATACCAAGTTCTTGGATTAGGGCGTGTATCTTCAAGCTTCGCGGAGACCGCCCTCAAGGTGACTAAGCAGTTCCTGTCGCGTTCATTGATTACATTCACCCAACGGATCTATGACGATCATTGCTGTCGGATGGCTGTCGAGAAGTTTTAAGAGAAGGCTATTGCTGTCTCAAAGCTAGAATAAATTAATAGAAAACCCTTATCTTCTCGTAATTGTCACGCCGTAATTATTAGGCGTAAGAACGGCTTTTTGGACCTAAGAAATAAGCACTATTGGATCATATTTTAAGTAAGTTTAAACGTTTTTGTTTTTTTAATACCGTACCTTAGTATGATCGATACGCTAATAGTGAAATGGAGGACCGGCGGGTGCGAGGAGAGGACGGGACCCTTGCGCCGCCACAATCAGTCAGCAGACGCCTTCGTGACGGGTTCCTGATATTGCATCTTCTTCCAAGGGGCAGATATACAAATTACATCCTCGAATAGCCTCCCATCAAGTAACTGGCCTATGGGCCCGGATTTGCATTTGCATTAGATGTCTCAGTTTACGTATAAGATCCGGTGAGTATTGGTAAGCTGAAAGCTGAAAACTTGATATAGACCCTCGCAGAGCTTTGCATGGGTATGACCATATGCATGTATGTCTTAGGCATGTGTAACAACAACACCTTCTCTTGCTACAAGAGATTACTAGCTGATTTCATAAGCTCTATATTTTACGAAGACTATAGGGATTCATATAAGTCGCTTAAAAACAAATTTCGACTGAAAATAAAAAGAAATAAGTCGAGAACACTAATAAACTATCAACGGATATTATTACCTTCGGTTGTACGCCTTTTGGGAGAGAAACATAATATTCTAAATTAAGCTCCTTGAGCAATATTAGGAACTCGGTACGAGAGTTTGTGCTGACTCATTATGTGGGTCGTGGTGGTGCGGTGGCCCTAGCAGGTTCTGCCATTCTACTTTGTAGCTGCCAGGCCTCTGTTTTGCTATTGGCATGTTGATTTTACTAGTGCACCGTATTGAGGGAAACGGAACTGCTGAGCTGTCGGATTATCCCGCTTTTTCTGCTCCAAACGGTGCTACTGTTATCCCCGATCCGCCGCCCAGCTCTGATAGTCAAGGCCAACTGACCCTCTTACCGAACCCACGTGGGAAAGTATAGGGAGGCTGAGTGTTCCCGGAATCCATCTAGCCCTAGTGACTGCGTACCCTGAAGAAGAAGAAGAAGAGAAGAAAAAAAGACGGAAGGGACTAGGTAGATTTCCATGACTCAATTCTAAAGGGCTAGTCAAAGCTCTTCCTCATGAGCCTCTCCCTACCATTTTGGTCTTCTTCTAGTCGAGCTACCATTGTCTCCGCGAGGCGGCTGAGTTTCTCTTGAGTCTGCGGCCCATCTACGTCTAGGTCTTCGTCATCCCAGCCCTGTAGTCGATTGACCAGGAATGCCATTGAAGACTGTTTGAGCAGCGGTTGTTTATCCGTAATGATAATAGTAATGGCTAGCAGGATTGCCGAGAATAAAGTTACCGTAAAGGGCAGAGTGAGATAAGCCCATCGTACTTCTATATATGGTTCTTTAAAGAAGGCTTCGCCCGTTATAGTCGTTGAGTTGTAGTTATCGCCAGGATTGTTGCTTCGGATTAGATTGGTTAGTGTTTCTGTAATATCCGAAATGACGTGACTCAAATTCGAGTTCATAAGTGTGAACCCGATCGCTAAAAGGTCCGTATCGGGGCCAATATCCGGTTTGTAGATGTTGTGATATACAGTCGTCGTGAACAGTGAACCAAGGTAGTTTGGCAGGACATTAATGGCCATATTCGTTATATTGAATGTGGCGCTTGTCTCGTTGCTCGTATAGGTAAAGTAGGTGGTTCCTATCAGGTTTCCTGCATCTCCGGCTTCTATACGATTGGCAAAGGTCAGCTCTTGGGAAGTTATCGGGCCGTGATTCAAACGTCTCTGCGAGGATGTGGCATTGTAATAGGTTTTTGAGCACCATTTGAATACTGCGTAATAGACTTCAGTAGGCGGAGGAAACAGTACCATCGCTCCTGTTGCGTTTTGTCTATAGATCGGATAGCCGTCCCCTATGGCCTTCACAGCTATAAGTGATCCAACTACGTCATTTAATGTTAATAATTATTATTTCTTACATATTCCGCGAGTTTCCAATGATATTATAAGAAGCTTTAAACCATTGTTATAAAATAAGGATCTTTATGCACTAGAATTGCCAGAATAAGAAAATAAAGCCGAAAATCACTTACTGTGACTATACCCAGGGTTCTTGCTATTATCAAGATGGAATAGGGACTGGAACAGCATTGTTGATGGACCAGCCCCGCCCAGAGGCTCAGTATTCCACTGCATGACCATCATATTGCCTTGGTTGTCAAACGGTATATCATCTATCCCGGGCACGCTGTAGGTGCAATTCAAGGCCGACGAATCGTCCCCGCTGCAGTGAGCCACAACATCCCTAGAGGCGTCTTTAAACTCGGCACACACTCCCAAAGTTGTGAATGTATCCCAGGTACACCGAGCTGCTGGTCCAGGACAATCAAAATAGGGCTGGAAAACCGAGCCAGTGGCACCATTGATAACGTGCGATTGAAGGGCGAGCAGGTCGGAATTGGCTTGCCAAGTACCTTCTTCTCAATAGTTAGCAGGATTGTTACAAGATAAAGTTGGGGATAATAGAGAGTTAACGCACCAGCAGCATCTGTGTTTTCCAATAACCCTTTTGAATAATATAAGTCCGCCGTCCCTAACACAACAGAAACATTCTTGAGCGGCGATTCTTTGAATGGAAGCTTGATGAGTAGTTGGGCACTAGTATCTATGCCAAGTGCTAATACTGTGACTAGAGCGAAACCCAGGGCCACGAACAGCCGTGCCCGAAAGGCTAGATGCCAGACAAGCAACGTTGACCCCCAAGGACCGCGACTCGTATCGTCGAATAGCTGAAAATTGATTAGTTTCCGTGGCTTCTCGGCGAAATGCTGTCACTTCAGTTGGCTGATACATGATGCTGCTGGTACGAGCAATGCTGTTTTTCCGGCCGTCGTCAAGATGGCAATAAGTGATTGCGGCATGATTGGAAGATCCCAGTCTGAAAGTGGGGTATTGTTGATCTTAGACAATAAAAAGGCTAGGAGGCTCATGCTTGCAAGGCTAAGTATCATTGCCAGTATTTCCCACCACCACCAAGAAGAGGATAGAGAGCGGCGAGGCCTTAGAGCGGACGCACTATTCTGTGCAGACTTAGAGCCGATGGGCCCAGAACTTTCCAATCTAGGATCGGAATTGTCTGGATTTTCAGGAACGCTGTGTGATGGAGTTTGGAGGCTAGGGCTAAGACGAGGGCTTAAGCTGATGTAGTGTTGGTTAGGCAAATAGCGTGCTGATGAAGCTGATTCGCCTCTTCGGTGGGTGTGTTGCGAATCTTCAAGTGTCTCAAATGTGTCCACTGAAAGATCCTGAAGCAAGGCGTCCTCGTCTCTTGGGGGAACAACATTTCGACCTTGATCAGAGACCTCGTCTGTGGACTCCAGAGGGGACACCAGTTCAGCGTTTGCCACATCTCTTACGTTGCCAGCGCTTCTTGAACCCAGCGGCATTGCAATAATCGCAAATGTGTATGAAAAAGAATAGAAAGCAAAGAAAAAGAGTCAGGATATGGGGGGCTAAAACAAACAGTGTGGAATAGTAAGGCTCGATATGGTCATTCCAGGACGAATATTCATACAAATTCCCGCGGAAGTGTGGGGTCGCGATCATGTAAGTAGAAGTGAACCAGTGCACTCTCCAGAAGCGATCACATAAAATGTATTCAAATGGTCTAAGGTCTAGGTTCTTCTCTCATAAGAAGGGTCTGAAAGACCCTTATTCATACCTGGGACCATACCGATCGGGTTTACCCGATAGGCATGATCCACTTTTCCATGACGCAAATTTAATAGGTCGCACAGATAGTTTTATTTATAGCCTCAGCCTCATTGGAGGCAGTGGCCAAGAGCAAGCCAATGATAGATGTCCTAGGTGTGCGAGCCGGGTACACAACTGAACACTATAACCCACCATCCGAGTAAGGATCTGCCCATATAGAACCTTACGTGAGATTTCCTTGGGGGGCAAATCGTCTCAAATAAACGATGAGCCTGGCGGCTTCTGAGAATCGAGTATGAAAGCGAATCTTGTACAGCTAAGCCTCATTATGTCACTTACGTGTATAGTACACGGCAGTGCTGGAGGATCGGCTAGGTTCCAGGCTGCACAAGTTGAAAACTGTTCGGTCCCCAAGATCTATGATTCTAAATCCTTTGCCCAAGACGGGGCAACCGTGCTACTGATACGGATGCACAAGACGCGAAAAAGACTGGCAACCTAAACGTGTTGTATGTTCGATGTGGTGGCTATGAAATTTGAGAAGTCCTGTTGTACTGTGATAAGTACAGATACCCCCGATCTAAACTTTGGCATGGAAGTACATTCAGAATAGTTTAAGGCTTGGTATGCTGTAACTAGCAGAGCAACCAACACGTACAGCCAAGATAGCTCTTTATAACCCATATAGACCTGACTATGCGGATTAAGCCGCATGGACTGCTATGTAAACCTAGTTTATAAACTGATCAATTAGCTGTCTCAACCTACCTAATACAGATTTAAACTTAGCTAGCCAATTCTGACTTAAAAACGTCTAGCCCATCCTTTCTACTGTCATGTTAAGAAGCCAAGGAGAAGAGTAAGCGACACAGAAACCTACAGGCGGCACCGATCTGTGGTAAATTGGCAGAAAAGTGCTAACTTACTTGCAGAGAGCACATAGTAGCGTGATATGTGCTTTTAACTATAGTCTCGTTTACATTTCGTAGGATCAGGTTCATATAAGCATTCCGCACTGTGGGGCAAACGTAATATAGACTCCTCCAATTTCGGATGCCAGAACCTCTAGTCCCGGAGGCTTCGATCCCAACACCTCAACATTTGTATGCAAAAAGGGACTATATCAAAGGAGCTGGCGATTATAATATGTCTACTTATGTACTTATAGCCTCATCGCATGTACTATAATGCTCTCGTCTTAATAGTTCGTTCAGTGTCTACTTTCCACTTGCATCACTTCACTATTTAAACACGTGAAAAACATTTGTGTAAAGCGAGCGTATTGATTGTCTTGTGATAAAGCGAGCGTTAAATAGTACTTTTCCAACAAATTGTCGATATGTTGATGTACAGAATATTCCATCTTCAAGAGACATCTGTGGGTTTGCAGTCATTGTTAAGTCCTTGCAAACCCCCATATTCCAAGTCCATCTACTGGAAAAACCAGTTGACTTGGGTTCGGCCAACGTCCAGGGAAGCAATGTCGTCAAAGATAGCCGGCGCAACATCGATCCCGTTCGTGCCGCAGCCAGGACACAGGTCAACAACCTGTGCGGCGGTCTGGCGGCCATTAGCTTGGATGGTGATCCATCTCCCGCAGTTGGCGCCATTGGCGTAGTCCGCGGGGTTGAGCGCCACGACTGGGGAGCCGTCGTTATCGGTCCGACCGCAGGCACCGAGACCCTGTATTTATGACCGTCAGAAAGTATTCAGAATTTAGATTTTGCTGTAGATAAAAGGTATCAAATAAGAAACTTCAATGATGCTCTTTCTCGGCGAGACTCACAGGGTGGAACCATGTCATATCACCAGTCTTCGCGAGAACACTGGTCGTGAAAGCTGCAATGGCAGCGAGGATAGTTGCCTTGGCGTACATGATGTTGGGAGTGGGTTGGTTGTGCTTTGGGCGAGAGTAGATGGTAGATGGGTGATATTGTTGCTTGATACGGATGCAATGATCTGCTGGTGTTTATCAGTGAGCTCGTGGGCATCACTTGACTTTTATATTCGACAAATCTGCGGCACATGCCTCCGGAGCATCTTTACTCTTCATTTCTATTACTAAGGCCTAAAATCAAAGTCGTTCCACGTCAAACGGAAATGCCTGGCGTCATCCTGAAGCGATGTCGTACGTCACATAGAACCCCTAGCCTTAGGTTCACTGTGATGAGTGAGTGAATCCAATGTCCTACCTTGTGGGCAAAGCCTTACACGCATAAAATATTGGCCTAGTCCACTCAAAATAGCTAGAGCGTGTATAAGCTGTATGACCTCAGAATTTGACGCTGCTGCAAGTAAGAGATAATGTAAAATGGCATCAATGTTGCTGACCTTGGTGCTGTAGGACAGGCGCCAAGCAGCTATATCCGTAACTTAAGTAAGTAGACTGACTGTATAGAAATGTCCGTGATCTCATTTTGATGAGTAGCGTTGCTGACGACCCAGACGTTCTCTTGCCGAACTTAGCTTTGGTCTTGAACTATTGACCGCCTGTAACTTTCCACGAACGGAAGCTCAAAATCCGTTTTGGGAAAGACGTAAGCCGGCTACCTGTCTCGACCCAAAGGTCCTGGTGCGCCCATATCCTCAGCCGTACTACATGGTTATTAAATTTCGAGCCTATGACTCCATGTGAACTTCCGAAGAAGTATAGGGTAGTGAAATTCTAGGCCTGAATTGCATAACGAATTTAAAGGCTGCTCTACATACTATGTAAATGTACCTCAATTAAATAACGTTACTAGGTCGGTCTCCACCAATTGAAATCAACTGTGCCGCAGAGCCGCAATAAACTTAAACTGACAAGGGGATAAGGTGATGATAGGACCTGTACAAGCTATCGTAGTTTGCACAACTAATCATTCTTCAAAGCGTATCATCCTTCGGGACTTTCAAACAAAAACGTCAGCAAATCACCGAGCATCCGCCATCTGCAGGGCTTTGCAAAATGTCAGCTCATCCCACGTTGACTAAGTTTATGTATTGCAATAAGGATATGCTGACAAAGCCTCGACCGCCCCGCAATAATTAATTAGGTAGTTCGGTACCTAGGTAGTTTACCAAATCTCCATTAATACTATAATACAATTTGTGCAATTGAAGTTTATCCTTATCGCGTTCGCGCCGTCTCCTATTGCCGGGAGCATTGTGTAATATCTCTTACTCAACAGAAGTTCTGATTATGGCTGTTGCTTGCAAATTTACCGCTGTAGGAGCGCCGCCACCGCCAAGAGGGGCGCCGGGAGCTCCCGCGAGCTCTTGCCATTGTCCTTCCCTGTATTGTCATAGTCTCTGACTTGCCTAGTTGAGCGATACTTACCATGTAAGTCCTGGAATCCTTCTTCGTCCGCCACTATTTAATAGGGTCAGCAGACCAATCGGTATGCTTACCACCTAACCATATTCGGCAGGATATTTTCATTGCTCGGTGCTGCCGGGTATAGGCTGACCTACACTCCAATAGAGGGGCTTATTGGGTCCACGGGGTCTTCAAGACACTTCAGATTCTAGACCTGAATATAGTCATATTCTAACAACAGAGACCTCTTTTATGATATCTGTGCTCTGCATTTTACACGTTTAATGCTCTCTGTGTTGTAGGAAACAATAATTGGTTGCTCGGTAAAGAATAGAGGTCAGTGCTAAAACCCCGCAGCTCTAACTATTAATTGTTGTCAAAAGAAATATAGTCCAGCTATATATCTCTACAACTCAACAACTTCTTCATTTCCTTGCTTTCATATGCTTCGTTTTCTATATTCTAAGGCGGCAGAAAAAATCACGCACATATTATGTAATCTAGTGAGCACACAGATCTAGCCTCATCTAGTCGTGTAAGCATAGTCTGCATTTGGATACCGGGTTAGATTATTTGCGCAGAGATTAATGGTATATTTGTACTATACGGATGTCCCTACCCAACGATCTGGCCCACCGCCTTTAGGCCCCTAACCCGTAGGATTCTGCCGGCGGAATTAAACCCCTGATCACAGAGTCTAACAGCTGAACCCTGCAGGGTTCATCTGTCACCCGGTCCGGTAGCCAAGCTAGCCAGCCGTAACTGACGAGGACAGTTGGCTATCAATGTAGACAGGGGTCGGGGGTAGGAAGGCGGTGTGCTGGATCTTTGGGTAGGGACTTCCGTAGCTAGAATATGATAATTTCTTCAGCCGGAGTAGAGCTAAAGCTCATATCAAAATCTCTCCCTGCTATTGTTACGTCATATAATATGACATCATAGAGAACTACTAAATTCTGTACAGTAGTCAAGAAGGATTATGGAGAGCCACGAAGGAGATTCGATGCCTTCTACATGTTGCAACCAGGCTCTATTGAATCTATCAAAAAAGGTAGAATCGTGCAATACAACGCTTTCTCTGCCATAGGAGTCATCATATACGTGTTTCGCTGGCCCTCACATGGCGGTTGAATCACAGTCTTTATGTCTGAATATTAGCCTCTCCCGAAGTTAGCGATTGAATCGCTGACTTCCTAAAATATCCGACTGTATTTTCGTAAAAGCAAACTGTCCCGGAGTTTGGAATAAATCAGATCATACCGTCCGATCTGATCTAATTTCACCCAAAACTCGTATGGGTAGTTTGCCGCCTTGCATATGATTATTTACATGATATCGGGTGTCCCAAACACTTAGGTACAGAATATTACGTACCCATAGGTGTGACAGAATCCCTATAACCTATCATCATCCCCTTTCCACTAGTGTTAGCCGTATCCGCACTAGCGATCTCTTCTATGTTAGCAAGTTATGTCCTCCATGTTGAGCCAACAATTCGATATATCTTTTACTCGTCAATCTCTCAGTCTCCTTCCGTAATAACGGATCTTCGCGGCTACCAGCTTTACTATCCGCACATTCGTCGCCCCCGCCCTGATATAGAAGACCCATCTTAACGGTAGCCGCTTCACAAAGTCGAGTGTTGATTCGCACACTATTATCTCCCCATTTAATCGAGGATCTTTGATCTGCTTCAAGCAATTCAACTAAAACCACTGGTTTTCTTTGCGCAGGTTTGGAAATAGGGGCGAGATCGTCACAAACCCAAGAATGGCGAGAGGCCTAACAAGCAACCTCGGTGGCAGGCGATTGCTGAGGAGTAGTGAATCTATCTCAAATGTCTCATTTGCAACTTGAAGTTATTTTACTCGATTCGTACGTGCTTTGTCATCCGCTGCTTCGTCAAGTGCGTATTAAGGTGGGACGAGTGTAAGAACTACAAGGGGTATAACAATATAACCTGTTTAGCTCTTGTACTAGGGTCTAGATGAAGGGGCATAAAAGAAAAAGGGTGTGCGAACGGAGGGGCTTGTAACATACCACCACTATACTTTTCCTTTTACAACTTTTTCTTTTGGGTAATACAATACTGCGATCCTTGGGATGAAGAGACTCCCTAATTTATTAAGTGATATATGTGATGAATAGATGAGTAAATTAAGCTTACCTCCGTTCAGCAGGTATTTGAAGCCCCCCCACTAGAGCGCTGACTGTTTCAGTATCAACTATTCACGGTTTCTTCAGACAGCAGGAGGACCGAGAAACTGGCTGCGACTTGAATATCACGAGGCATTTTGACATCCTGCGGAGCCAATCAGATTCAATTCAGCCAATATCGATATTTAAAATCGTAGACTTATGCCAACCACAGCTAATTATAGGCTTGGACTGTGGTATAATTTGGTACACATGGTATAGAATATATCACAGTGGACGAGCCTTTTTGACAAAGATCCGTTATTGAGAACGCAACTGGGAAAAGAGCCGATGCCCTCCTACTTGTAGACGAGCGACAATAGCTTTGTCACGAACCTAGTATACGGTAGGTATAGACTCTTGTTGGTGCACGGGTTCTCTATTGGTCATATATGCAGGTAAAAAGTATAGTATTATACTGAATACCTGTATATTAAAACCTAAATATTTATATAAAGCCAATACGGACTAATAAGGTTTAGAATATAAACCTTAATACAGGGTAGGTCCACACGGGTTACCTACAAGGTCCCTAAACCACCTACAAGGTCCTTAAATCTATAGTTATAAATATATAGGCTGCTACCCATAATATTTATTATATTTTTATATATTCCATATAACAATATATTTATTTATCCACCACCACTACCTCGGTTACTATGATATTTACCATTAGTTTATACAACTAATAGCTTTATTATATAATAACTTCCGAGAGGTTATAAGCCCGGCAGTTATATAAAACTACCGATAATCTCTAATAAAAATACAAATATTTTAATAAATATCCACTTAACAAATCTAAAACTTTAATATAATAATTCCTTTACTTTAATATACTTATATATATACCCGCTATTTATATATATCTTTTTAAACTAATATAAAATAAAATAATAAATAAATAAAAACTTATAAAAAATTAATAAAAAATTAAAAAAAATTAGAAAAAATTAATAAAAATCTTATTATACTAATAATTCCTAAGCATTTTAAATTCCTGTTAAAAATATATAAAAAATATAAAAAATATATAAAAATATTATTTTATTAATTAAAACTTATTTATTTTTATAATTTATATTTTAATTTATATAATTAAATTAAAAACTACAAAGTTTTTTAAATATTTATATATTTTATTATAAATAATAATTTAATAACTAAATTAATTTATTTATTTGTTTTTTTTTTTAATATATATAAATAATAAATTATAAAAAATAAAAACTAAAGTTTTTAAAATTAAAAAAAAAAATAAAAATTTTTACTAATTTATTATTTTTTTATTTAATCTAGCTATTTTATAATTTAATAATTATACTCCCTGCTAGTTATATAATACTTTATATAAAAATATTATTAATTTTTTAAATATAAAGAATTTATTTAATTTTTTAAACAAAGATTTATTTTAATATTTAAAATTTTAATCCGAAATTTTATTTAAAATTATATATATTTTATTATTTATAAAAAAAACGTAGCGTTAGCATATAAAAGCATAAAAACGCTATTATAAATAGTTTTATAAAAATTATAAAAAATAAAAACAATAAAAAAATTATATAAAAATAATAAAAAATATTTAAAGTTTTTATATTTTATTTTTATTTTTTTTATTTTTATAAAATAACTTTTGTTAATAAATATTAAATAATAAAACTAAAAAATACTAAAAATTATAATATTTAAATTATACAAGCTGCTATAATTTTATAAAAAAAAAAATATTATAAAATATTTATAAATATAAATCTAGCTATAAATAAAAACAAAAAAGTATTTTTTTTAATATAATTATTATATAATAATAGTTTTTTATTATATTTAAAAAATATAAATTTAGTTAAAAAGACTTAGCAAAAATTTAAATATTTATATAACCTAAAAAAATTTATAACTAAATATTTTATTTTAAAAGAATTATTTAATATTTTTTTAAATAATTTTAAATTTATAAAAAATTATTGAAATAAAATAAAAAAATTAATTAATAATTTAAAATTAAAAAATATAATATTATTTAATTAAATTATTATAGTTTAAATTTTAAATAGTTTAAACAATAATTATAAAAAGTTAGTTTTTAATATAATTTAATTTTTTTATTAAAATTTAAAAACTTATAACCTTAATATATTATTTTTAAATTTTATTAATACTTTTAAAAAAAAAAATATA
>MU384157.1:0-22784 GCA_022495065.1 Xylaria telfairii | reverse complement strand
TATGCAATTAATATAAACAAGTTAGAATATTTAATATCTTAATAGATATTAGGGCTATAAAAACGGGCCCTATACGATTGAATAGAGCGAAAAAAAACAAAAATTCTCATATATATATCATTAGGGCTAGGGCTTTTTTAGTGGGGCAATACTTGAATGCCTATGTAAAAGCCATGCTTTTATAAGAAAACCGCATGCCTTCGTAGGAATTCCCTAAATTTAAATATTTATTTAATTTTTTTATATATATTATATATTAATTTATTAAAAATATAAAATAAATAACTAGTTTTTAAAAAAACTATGACGTTTTTATATAACGTGGTTTATAAACAAACGGACTATATAAACAAGCGGACCACTTTAAAAAAAATACCCCTTTATATAAAATTATAAAGGAAATACATATAAGTTAAAAAATAACTCTACTAATAAAATAGCTATAAATATAAAAAAATAAGATTTAAATAGCTTTTTAAATAAGGAATCTAGAAATGATTTTTTTAATTTTGCCCGATTTTTTTAAATAAGGTAAATATAAGTTTTTATAATAAAGCTTAAAATATTTTTATAAATTAATTAAATTTAGTATATTTTTTAGATTTTAAGTTTTAAAAATTAAAAAAAATAAAATATATATAATTTAATATATTATAATTATTTTTTAAAGCTTTATTATTTTTCCGATTTTTTTTAATTAAATAACTAGGGGTTAAAACGTATAAAAGTAAAATTTTAACGTTAAATTTTAAACCTTAGCTAAAAAATCGGATAAAAATCGGAAAAATTTAATTTTTTAATTCTTTAAATTAAATTTATATAAATAGCTTAAAACTATTTTTTCTGATTTTTTTAATCCGTAGCGTAAAGTATAGCAATTAATTATATAAAATAACAAGGGTAGTTACAGGGGTTATTTTAGCCTTTAGCTTTAAAGCTAGATTTGCCCTACTTAAAAAAATCGGGTAAAATTAAAAAAATTATTTTTAGATTCTTTTTAAATAGGGCTATTTAAAACGTATTTTTTTATATTTTTAGCTATTTTATTAATAGAGTTATTTTTTAACCTATATGTATTTCCTTTATAATTTTATATAAGGGGGTACTTTTTTTAAAGTGGCCCGCTCGATTAAATGGCCCGCTTAATTATGAACCACGTTACTTTATTTTTAAATTTTACTTAGTAAAATTAAAATTCTTTTTTTTTTATATTTTTAAATATAAATAATATAATTAATAAAACTTTAAACATTTTTATTAATAAATATATATATATATATATAAACAAAAACAAATAAATAAAACAAGTATAAGCAAGACTAATAATATTATTTAATTTAACTAATAACTATTTATTAAAACAAGAAGTTGCAGACTATTTATATTAGTGGCAAAGGTGGTAAAATATGGTAAAACGTGGCAAAAGGTGCTGGAAAACACCTAGAATAGTAAAGGCCATGATATAGACCCCTACAGGGTCTGCCCTTGTATGTACTACTGTAGCCACGCGTTGCCGCACAACTGGTGCGGCGCGCACATATAATTACTGGCTCCGCTAGTAATTATGTGCGCACACTTTCCTTTAATCTACATCTTCTTTTACCCTATGATTATTTTTGTCAGGCCATTACGTTTATACAACCATTAACTCCCTTAAATAATTTATAAATAATTAGCTTAAATGTTAAAATAAATATAATTATTTTAAATTATTTAATGGTTATATAAACATAAAAACTTATATTATTTTAAAAAACATTAAAAGATTTTTTAATAAGTTTTATTATATTTTATTATTAATATAAAATAGTTTATAACTTTTTGTTTTAATAAATAGTTTTTAATTAAATATAATAATATTATTAGTTTTACTTATATTTGTTTTATTTGTTTTATTTTATGTTATTTTTTATTTATATATTTATGTATATTTATTAACAATATAATAAATTTTTATTAATAAACATTTATTAATTATTTTTTAATAGTTAACTTTATTATTATTTATTATTTTTTTATATAAAGTGTATATATTTTTATAATTATATGTTTATATAATAAAAATATATGTTTTTAAAAAAATTCCTTAAATTTAAAGCTTGTTTATTTTTATTATTTTTATTTACATTGTTATTAAAAGTATTATGATTTTTTAGCTGTTTTTTGTTGCATTATTTTATGTAAAGAATTTATATAGTAACTTTACTGTCACACTTGCGCAACAGTGCCACTAACCACTGCGCTAAGGCCCTTGTTTAAAAGGGATGTGGAATAGTAAAGGTGGAGACTTCACTACTTAAAGTGGACTATATGGCTTACGTACAGGGCTGCGGGGTAGGGCTGCCACTGCTGTACGTAACTATTTTTACGATTCATCTTGGACTTTATATGTACTGTTGAAATTTGGTTGATTTGTATGGGAGTTGTATGGCAGATGCGTGGGCCGTTGGGGGGGGGGGGGGGGGGCTAGCTTAGTGACTATTACCAAAGAAAACCCTATTGTCGGGGCAAAATCCACAACTCTTACCGTACGGCTACTGGCTTAGAGAAACGTTGCCGCCTTACATCGGCTGCAGAGTATACCTGTGTTCACGAAAGAGACTGATAAGTAGCCTTCTATATATGGGTGTGCGTGAAACACTGAAAAAAAACGCTTAGTCGACGACCTTATAAGCCCTTATGAATTCCTGTTCCAGACTTATTTTAGCATCTTCCTGAAGGTAACAAGAGACCTCATTAGCAATGAAGACATGCGCCTGTTAATACCTCCAGCTTCCCACTGGTTAAACATAAGTCGCGTACATAAAAGCGAGTTTGGCGGTGTATATGGGATCGAGCTCTTCTGCGCCTCTACTGTATGATGGCGGCCTGTGCCGAGATATCGCGAAGATGAAGCTCATGAGATGAAACTCCTCCCTGCGCAGCTTCGAGTGTGCCCTAGTAACTCGTCTAAATTCAGAACTTCTGGACTCATGGCGATAACGCTTCTCTCAACAAAGCCAGGTAGTAGGCGATAGACCTGTAATATGCCTAAATAATACTTAATACTTGTAGAAGTAATGAGTGTGTGTGTCACAAGGCATGGAGACAAAGAGACTCCTGTATATGTATCTAGGTCAGCCTCACGTAGCCTTGAGATCCCTCATGCAACAACAAGAGTCTATTGCCTACCCTATACTGGACCCTGGTTCGTGACAGTGTGTAATATGGCTGCTATTTTAAAAAGAGGAGAAATAAAAGGGTGCAACAAGAGAGAAAAAGAGTAAGTTAGTACCACGGAGTGTGAGATAATGGGTCATAAGGATATAACGTCGGGTCTGGTGATTTATAATAATGGTTCATGCTCTATATCGTCATTGACCTATACGCTGGTTAACGAGAACATTTAATGCCAGATAATATATGCAGGAGAGATTACGGGGCTGGGAAAGATCAAATATAAGGTAGGCAAAGACGAATATTGTTGCAGTTAGTGGCCTGAATCATATTCGTGGATTGGTTCTTGGTTATAAACTTGTGTTTGTTAGTTGTAGAGGAGATATTATAATAGGGTACGAACTATTCATGTATGATGACTTGATCAAGGCTTTTGGATTTCCTTCTTTTATGTAGTTCCTGAGCTGCTGCATAATAGCTACAGCCATCCGTTGAGGTGTGGAAGTGGAGAAGACATCTCGAGATCGTTTTCGGCCACCACTAAAAGATCGATCACGTTATTTTTAAGTAACTTCAGAGCTTTACCACGATATAATAAACTGCCTATAGAATTACTATAACAAAATGGTAAATTTATAATTATAAGTAGTCTTTAAAGTATTTGCTAATTAAACAACTTGTTAATTCTAGCTAACTTATTAGTTATTACTTTTAAACTAAAATATTAATTCTTTAAATATCCTGTATAATATAAACGTATAAGAGAGAAACACTCTGGGACACTAAGTTTTACCACAAACCCCTTGTTTTAACAAAATGATTTAGGCAGAGAATAATTTTAAAACAACTGCATAGAACTCCGTGTCAAGCCATTCCTTCCACTCACTATTTAATAATGGGTAGGCTTATAACAAGACATGTTCTAATAGCTATTACATCAAACAAAAAGTTTGTTTTTAAATTCTATACAAGACAAAATGAGATTTCGCAAAGCTCAGGGCTGTCTCTGCTAAGCTATAATGTCCAAATACTTACTCGGCGCCAAGTGAATTACTGTGACAATTCTATTGCCACCCACTCACCGTATCCTGATCTCCAAATACGCCTTTACGGAAATCTGGTGTCCACATAAGGCTAAGAAGAGATATTCACAGGGTCTATGAAGTGAATAATTTAATTTATTAGTGATTTAGAGATATCTAGTGACTTTCCAATCCCTTTATAAACCCTGCTCGACTTGTATGGTTTTATCTAGGACAAATGCTTGCTCTTGTGGCGTGGATACGTGGTGTGATATCTTATGTCTCACATGACCGTGCCTCATCCTCCAAACTCAGTAACGCGGGCAAAGGTACCTTGGGGGCACACGTAGGGATATGCTCATTATATCTTATCTTTGGTCGCTTCTAAGCCAACTTACGATTGTCTTTGATAGCTATGCCGGTTTGTGTTCGTACAAACGGGTCTATGTAATCGGGTAAGATTCGGGAAGTTATGGGGTTAAGCCGGAAAAAAAAGTACAGGACACCCCTTTTCCTCGAATATTTTGGTATTTCCTAATTATTATATAGAGTGCCATAGGCTGGATACTTATATGGTGTATTAAGTGTTTGGAAGCTACTGATATTCGGAAATGCAAAATTAAACACCTGTTACTATTTTTGTTAATTCATCATGGAGGGGTACCGGTTCTACCAGCTTCTTGGCTACAAATATGTGTCTTGGTTGTCAAGGGATATCTTTTTTCTGAGTCCTATTTGTTTCCACGGCTGACCCCACCGTTGACCCTGGTTTCCATCCCATAAAGCCAAGACAACCTATCTTCTAGTGCTACAGTACAAAGTCGAGATGGGCAAATTCCTGAGTGATCTGATTTCCTGTGTCGTACTCTCTCTCTCATGGTGAATCCGTTGGCTGTTAGAGAGCACCAGCTATATCTTAATCGTAATTTATAGAGAGAATATTCGCTCCATTAACTCCCATATTCAGCTATTGTTTTCTGGACCTACGATATACCTAACAGAGACAACTCCTCTCACACATTAGTTGGGTTCCAGGATGAGCCTGGTAGTAGCCTAACTATTAGGCGTACGTAAGAATATATGTACTAAAGTGGCATGACTGGATGGATACTTGGATGAACGCTCCGAGTTTAGGGTTTATTTGATACACCACATGGGAACACCACGTCTCTTTTTTTGAAGGGTTGTTAGTTACCGCCATTGAACAATTTGTCGGAGTTGCAAGTAAGGGCGGTCACAATACCTACGCCTCCTCGCTTCAATGCCGATACATATAATATTCATCTCCGGCCGTGGAGTAATCGACTAACTGTCACGAGGCGAGGCTGGGCGAGGTATTTAATCACCTATGTACCTCCTCATCGCTTCAGGACGCTAGCAACTGTAGCCTACGCCATCTTTTGGGCTAGGTGAGTGTAGGTGAGGGCTTACGGACTTGGCAATTACTCTTCAGAAGCATTAGCTCAGTTGCTAGTCAGCACATCCTCATTTTGAGTGGCTGCTGACTTAATTCCAAGTGGCAATAAAAGGCAGTCGACAAGATGATAAGCTCTAATATGGAGCTTGGTAAAAAAAAAAACCAAGACGAACATGTTCGCGATGGATTCTCGTGTCTCGTGCGGAATCGGTGGACCAAACGTTTCAGCACCTCCAAGATGACGAGCTCCTGCGCTTGGCGCGTTGAATATTGTTAACCGATAACTTTAAATAACTATCCCGGTCTCTCGGCGGGAATCCTTACAGTCGATTTGATTGATGGTTCACTTGGCTAGTTGCTCTTCGAAGCATAGATACGATCTGAGGGGAAGGGGGTAGATTTCGAGGCAGCGCAGCGGAGCTCTCAAAAGACTCTAAGCATCGATTCTATATCGACTTCGTGTCCGTAATTGATTAGTTTCATGGGTCGTTATGCTTATTGGCTCTGTGGTACGAGATGGCGAAACCCCCAGACCGACAATCCCTCACTCATACACAGGACAGCTAGGGCTGGGGATGAGGGGGCCGAACCAATAAGGGCTGGAACATCACAATGCCGAGACTAATGTGGCTCAATGGCGTCTATTTTCGAACAGGGTTCTAGACTCTATCAAGAGTGGTCCCAAAGCTTAAGGAGGTACAGCGACGTTGCAGGACTGATTGGTTGTTCGGGGGCCCCGGTCCGAAGGTTCGCCCATGCATGTACTTCGACGTGAGTTGGGAATGATTCTTCTCGTAGTAATCCACCATGATAAGGCAAATTATATTTACTCTCTCAAAAACCTCATAAAAATTAAGTGATGTTATGGCCATGATGACAACTAAAATTAACGGAACATTCGCAGTCGTGAGACGGGTCGCATTCGCGGGTTATACTTCGTACAAGCATACTGTATACTGGTATGGTGCGGTGACTAGCAACTAATCGGGATAAGACTGATACTAGCCCCTGGCATAGCACGACTGCATGGATCCATGTCCATCTGCTGAAGTAATTGAGAGTTATTCTCGGCAGGCAGCTATAACGCTTTACCTACTCTGCCCGGGCTAGCCGGCAGAGACCCATGTTCAGCTCAAGCCACAATCCTTCTTTTCGACTCCATCCGACGCAGTCACATCCAGCACACCAAGAACACCAAGAACACCAAGACACGCTACTCAACCCGCGATTCGCAACATATAGTGTGCCCAGAAGTGGGCAGTAATCCTCGGGGTTGTACGCCACCGGTTACCCCAGAAGAAACGTGTGCCACGAGGCGCTTTTTAAAAGTTTAAGCTTCTTGTCCCGTCTTGTCGCCCTCTTGAAGTCAAAGCTTGTTTGGGGCGGCAACGGAACGGAAGATCTAGTGCTAGTGGTTCGTCTAGCTCCAGTTCTAGTGTCCATGAAACAGCATCAAAGATTGATGAACTTGTATATATACTAAGTAGTAGATGGATTAGGACGGAGTATTCCGCTTTACCACAACGGCAAATCTGCGGGCGGGCAAGGGCATCTATCGATATACTTGAGTTAATAACTGATATTAATAGGATTGGTGGGAGGCGGTATTCGAGCTCAGAGAATACTCAACGCCTCGACTTCACAGCTGGATGTCACTCCATGTCAGCTTCGCTTGCGCTAGCTACGCCACAGCAATCCACGTGCGAGAGCTACAGTCAGTACGACGTAGCACATATCCGACGTCTTGGTTGGTCACATGCAGACGAATATGCGCCAAGATGCGCGGTGAGTGATAACACATCGTGGCAAGTTTAGGCCCTCACACTAAGGAAACCCCAAAGAATAGGTCGTCTTAGACACACACTTCATTGGGCTAGGCACTTGTGATTGCAGGTATACACTAGTACAATAAGTACAGTATCGCTAACTACGTACGTGTTGCAATATTACTGTGGAAGTGAAAGTTTTGAGCAGGACAACTGAGAGTATGGGAACAAAGAGAAGACATTTCGTATCATGTCCCATTTCTCTCATTAGTTCCCTGCAATTAGGAGTAAAATACTACGGAATGCGGGACTCCAGAAGAGGGCATGCCGAACAATTTATCACCGGTTCCGAGATATGTACCAGGTATACATATCCTAGGGAAGATTAGCAATTAACCGAAATTCATGGGTACTGTTTGAAGTTTGTTGTAGCCAAGATCGTATAATCGTATATTCTATGGATTGGTTCCAGGATTACCTCCGTCGAGGGTAACGTATACTCTGGTACTTTGTGTGGCGCATTAATGGCCTCGGCAGTCTCGATGATTACTATGTACTCAGGCTCGCTCTTCGGTCTCGCGTTTTATGTAGTACCCTGCATCGTACATTGTTGAAAGGAACTTGACTGCGTAATAGCTATGATGCCGTGAATATGAACAGAAGAAGCACCAAACATACTGGTCACCTTTTCCAGCTAATGGCTAAACTACTGCAGTATTTTGACTTCTAAAAGAGCCCAGATTCACACAAGGCCGGGGTAGACGAGGCATTGCATGACGGACTACACTTGCAGGACTGTAGTGAGGACGCCACGAACTTGGAAGTGGCATATCGGCTAGGTACCAACTTTCTCAATAGCGCATCTAAGAGGTTCCGCTACGCAAATCCTTCTCGGCATTGTACGGATTTCATCGTGGGTCTCGAGGATGTTACTAAAATAACACTTGTGTCCTGGTCTAACCGTCAATAGTAAGAGAAATTACCAACTTCGCACTAAAGCTTGGCAAAATGGGCAAAAATCGAGACCAAGACAACGACGGATACAAAAATAGATTGAATACAGTTGACATGCCTCCTGTATCCAGTTCTCGTGCTGCAGCAGTCAATTATCGACGGAGCGGATGCAGACACAATCCGTGCCAGATAAGCATCTATCCCATCTAAGATTCGCCCTTTCTGAAGCATACAGCTATGCTAGCATATATCAGGTAGGTGATGTGGCAGAACACGTGCTGGCGACCGTTGCCCATCGCATCGGGAACCACCCTGCTTGCTCAGCTGCATCTAGATGCAAGCTTCGCAAAGCTTGGCGAATGGGATAAAGTACTGACTGCAGGGTACTTCGGAGTACCAAGCCACCGGGCTCTACTGGGCAAAAAAATTCTTTCCTTTTTCTGTTAGCATCCCTACCCTACCGCGCGTCAGCACCAATCTCGTAACGTCGGCGCATTACAAAGCCCACTCCCAATTTCCAACGTCGGCCATTCTTTCTATAGCTATAGGTCTATAACATACAAGTAGTTTGCGTGAGTTACACTACAGAATATGTTGTGAAACTAAATGTTCGCTGGCCATCAACATGATAAGTGACTTGAGGCTGTCATATACAGTACACCACGACATGAAAAACAGGGGGGGGGGGGAGGGAGCTGTTGCTGGTACCTGTATCCTTCACTCTTGAGACATACACTACAGTAGCCTCATTCGCTCATCGCAGTAATCTGCCAAGTTCGGGGGGGCGACGGACCAGAATATAAACTGATGTTCGATCCCTTTTCAGGCATGAGTGCTGACGGTCTCTGACTCTCTCAGCGGGTTAGGCGAAGACCAAGAGCTTTAGCCAACGCTGGGCATGAAGCCATCATCTTGGCCGTTCACGATATTACTAGTTGCCAAGATAGACAAGGCTCAGCCAAGTTGTTTGGACTCACCTAACCATAGACAAAAATAACCTTAATCTGGTGTAGAAACTAGTGGCACGAATGACCTGAAAGCACTAGCATGAGCTGCCATGGGTATCCATGTATGCCGTAAATCTATCGAGGGATGGGATTGGTGCTCTTGCCGGATGGTAGTCCTTTTGCCCAGACCCTAGCTTCCAAATACCTCCACTGCAGCTACGATCAACACCGTCTACACACCTGCCTAGCAACACTGTTCGAGATAACAAGCTTATGTCAAGGCTTCGGTACGGTCCTTGGCACGCCTTGAGGGCGACGTGGGATGAACTAAGCTACGAGGAAACCCACCCGCCATGACGCATGGAGAGTAAGATGCGAAAGTGGCCCAGATGAGCTGAGAGCTTCAGGGCCTGGGGCATCTCAAGTCGGGAGTTGCCAAGCTTCCTAAGGCTTGACGGTTATAATAACCTCGTGGCCACGCCGTTTGGCTGATGGACTTCCCAACGCCTGTTCCGTTCGGTACCTCGTTCTTCTTCTCTTATTTCGAAGACGCCATTTACAGGTGCCCTTTGGAAGGGGTCTCACCACTTCAAGGCTCTAGCTTCGTTCTCTCCTTTCCGCTTACTCACCCAACCTGTCCTTTACGATTCCTTTCAACTACCTCTTATCGCCATGGATTCCGACAGCTCTAGCGGCCATGAAAAGTCGCGCATCGACGTCGAGGCCTCCTCGGTCGACGAGGTTAGCTTCAGCCCGAAGCAGGCTAAGAGCATCATCAGCCGTATCGATCGCCGATTAGTGACTACCACTGGTGTCATGTATTGTATCAGTGTTATGGACCGATCGAATTTGGGATCTGCTTATGTTGCTGGTTTGGGTAAAGACCTTCAACTCACCGTTGAGAACCGTTATGTAAGAGTCGCTCCGTGACGGTACCTTTTCAGTTGAAGACGGACTAATAGGTGGCTGGTAGTCGCTCGTCACACTCCTGTTCTTCATCACTTACATCCTCTTTCAACCTCCCGCAACTGTACTTTGCCGAAAACTTGGCCCCCGTCCATTCTTGGCCTTCATTACGGTAGCATGGGGTATTGTGTTGATTGGTCTGGGTCTGGTCCACAACTGGGGTGGACTCGCGGCTCTGCGAATTGTCCTTGGTCTTTTTGAGGCTGGCTTTTTCCCTAGCGTTATCTACCTTCTGTCGACATGGTACACTCGATGTAAGATGAGCCTCCCAAGTCGTGGCATCGTGATTCTGGTGCTGACAGTATCTAGTTGAAATGGGCAAGCGTTACGCTTTCTTCTACGTCATTGGCAGCTTGGCCTCGGCTTTCTCTGGTATCATCGCATATGGTCTTATCCACCTTGATGGCGCTGGTGGCCTCGCCGGTTGGCGATGGATTTTCGTGTTCGAGGGTCTTCTGACTGTTGTAATCGGTGTCGGTGGTTACTGGCTCCTCGTCGACTTCCCCGACTCTGACCGCAAGGTATGGGGCTTCTTGAATGCGAAAGAGCGAGCCTGGATTGTCCAGCGTGTCAAGGCCGATCGTGGTGACTCTCAGGTCAGCGAGTTCAACCTTGGCAAGTTCTTGCGTGGTGGTCTGGACTGGAGAATCTGGTGAGTACTGAACGCTATAGTCTACTTCGGGCTGTCTGACTAACGCATTTACGCTTCCAGGGCCTATGGTGGCATGGGTTTGGGTACCTCTACCATTAACTACTCGTTCTCCTTTTTCTTGCCTATCATCCTAAACAAGAACTTGGGATTCAACGCTGCCACTTCGCAAATTCTGGTTGCCCCTCCTTACGGCTTTGCTGCCATCTACATGTTCGGCATCAACTACCTCGGAGATAAGTTCCGGTACCGGGGACCTGTCATTGCCATTAACATGATTATCTCCCTTATTGGTCTCCCCATTTTGGGATGGCACTCTAACAATTACGTGCGCTACTTCGGTGCGTTCTTGATCTGTGCTGGTGCCAACGCCAACCTTCCTTCTGCTCTCGCGCTTCAAGGAAACAACATCCGTGGACAGTGGAAGCGTGCTTTCTGCAGTGCCATGTTCGTTGGATTGGCTGGTATTGGTGGTATTGCTGGTTCCCTTGTCTTCCGAGCCCAGGATCAAGCGACTGGCTACAAGCCCGGTCTATATGCTTGTATCACCGCTGCCCTCCTTGTATTGGTTCTTACTGCGGCTTGCGACATATCCTACTACCTGGACAACAAGGCTGCTGACCGTGGCGAGAAGCACCTGGAATGCGACGAGGTAAGAATACACCCAGCTATTTTTACATTGTCTAACAAATACTAATACTTGCGCAATAGGACGAGCCTCAACCTGACTTCCGGTACACTCTGTAAACCACACCGTTTCAGAGCTTTGTGATCGGATTTCACTGTTTCTTTTTATGGATCGTGAAATACTGTCACTCGTTGTACATACTAGCATAGCGACTATTTCCGTCAGCATCTTTCTGGATATCCCTGGGGTTATAATGATTATATAGAATTTTACTTACTCTACACATAAATTGGAATTGTAACAAATCAATTCACTTCCCTTCGTACCCCATTCACGACGTTATTTCTTGTAAAGTAATGTCTCAGAAGTGAATCAGGATAAAATCCTTAGCTGTGGAGTATTTGTCAACCTGGCGAACTGCATGCCTCCAATTTATCTGTAGAAACCCCGCTAACCTGAGAAAGAACAGAGATCCTCCCGGACATCTTCCATTTAGGCAAAATCGACCCGATCCAATTCAGCGTTATTCGTCGAACGTTTATATGTGGGTTAGTTTGAATTGATGATGCTTTGTTCTTCAAACTCGATGACTGACAGCTACTCACCCAGCTCTGTTTCTTTTCATCATGGGTCGACACCAGACCTTCTGCGCATCACGATGAGCCATACCAAGGAAGTTGCAGTGGAGGAAGAGGAGGCGTTCCTCTCACCGTCGCCGAGTCGTAATGATACCGTCTGCTCGCAGGAAGGGAAGGGTCGTAGGGTGACACGATATCTGAGACTAATCTTGGAGGTTGTGATGGCGATTATAATAATTGCCTTGTTAGTTCATATAATACATGAACGAGCTGAGGCCAACCGGACTCCTGTCCCAAGGTGTATATCGCCCCATAAGATATAAATGTATGGGCGACTAATGGGCTAACATGTTCATAGTTTCTAGGAAGACGTATAGGTTCTTACCAGATCCAAACTATGTACGCGACGACATGCTCTTCAACGAACAGGACACACTAAACACGCTGCACAGTTGGTTGCCCCTGAGCTCTGGTAAGTCTTCCTGAAGATATACCCCCCGACCCGCGTTTGGACTAATCCCTCTTTTCGCGCCTTATCAGAAGCCAGAGGTTACGTCCAGGTCCCCGATTACGCTTCCTACAGCACACTCGGCGACCCATATACGGTGGCGATAGATCGAACATCTGACGGGCCCGCGTACATGATGTCTGTCTTCCACCAGCTGCACTGCCTATCGTACATAGTTGACAACTACCAACGTGGATACGCCGGCGCCAACCTGACAAAAGAGATCGCCCATCATTCAGCGCACTGCTTCGACTACCTCCGCCAGTCAATCATGTGCGCTGCCGACACGAACCTCGAGGGCGAGACCGAGGCTGGTCCCGGTTGGGGCTCGGATCACCAATGCGCAGACTACGACGCTGTGCTGGCTTGGGCGAATGAGCATAGTGCTATGAAATGGAGAACTGGCCTCTTGCCGGGCGTGGCAATTCTCTGATAAGTTCTCTTATTGCAAAGAAAAACAACGCCGGATATCCTCGTTCAATATTCTCCGTCATATGAAAAGGCTAGTCGTGGCCTCGGGATGAATGCAGGATTGCGCGCCCAACAACTGCTATCTGACGCTTTCTCTGCTCGATCAGTAATGGCGAGTTGAATATGAAATGTGATCTTTTACATCTCCTACAAGATGTATATACCTGTACCTAAAACAACGAGTCACTATTACATTGTAACCTAGGCTCTCGATCTGCTACACATCCGAGACGGAGCTCATCCTATAATAGTGAAACAAGAAAATAAGAGCGCTATGTAAGTATCTTTGCTCTTGGAACCGAATTACTCTCCTAGATCAGCACTATAACCGTTCAAAACTTTCGGGCACAATCTTTAACTACTAGGTTGTGTTGTAGCTCAATGCGACAGACCTCGCCGAATGGTTCTCTCGATAAGGGTCATCACTGTAATGACCCCTTTGTCAGATTTGCTAGGATAACAAAACATCGGCTTGGAATCCTGATTCGGCAACCCTTAGATAAAAAGGTGTCACGATCATTGATCATATACCTAAACAAATGGCATGAATATAATATGGGCGTTGCGTATCATCATTAGATGAGAACCTCTGTTAAAAGTTACCCCCATCTGAGGCCATAACAAGGGACCCGAGCTTTCGGGGGATCTCACATGTATTCGGCGATGAGCAGCGGAACCGTGTTGCGATGGAATGCGGTAAGGTTGATTGAGGTACCGAATGAAAGGTTCAAGAAGCTCTAAGAGCTGAAGTAATACGCGCCAATACGACATAAGTGATACATGTTGCTAGCACAATACTAGTACAGCATGACATTTAAGCACCTAAGCCTAGAAAAAGGAACGACGCAAATCATATGTATATATGAAATGGAGCCAGCCAATAGAGGCACTTTGGGACACTTTGCGCAACTGTGAAGTCTAAACTGATACTTATGAGCAAGAACTTAATAGGATTACGACATCGAATAGAGTATGAGAGATTTTCTGTATATATTCGCAGCGTTGTGTATTGTAAAAGAAGGGTTTCTAGAACGACGAGTGATGAGATTAGAGATGTTTATTGATGGGAATTACTTGACGTCGTCCGAACGAATCAAGTCCGTGAAAGAATTTCACGAAACTTCAAAATTATGTAAGGAGCAATGACTAGATCGCAAGACATTAAAGTTTTGTGAGAGTAAGATAGGAACAACAATAGTTGAAGTTATGTATATACAGCAACGCTCTAATAGAACTTATGTTTCAGAATTGTTAAGTACCAGTCGCTCATGCACCTAGGGTCTTTGATGTTACCGGTTCTTATGCCATGTTTGATGATATTCTTGAAGATATTAAACTTAGTGTGGCGCAAGGTGTATCGAGAAGGAACCTTACTACACCCAGAACCTATATCATCGCGAGGCAGGGATGAGCTTTAAAGCAATGGCTCCGAGTCGTAATGATACTAGATTTAGTTCGCGCGGAAGAAAGGAATGTATAACTAAATTGATACGATTGCAAGAGTATTTAACACCGTGAAATGAACGGGGAAGAAGCGATCGGAAGAAACAAGCCAACGTTTGGTTTTGAGAACTTGATTTTCCTAGTCGTTCTTCTAAAATTTGATAACCCAAAAAAGAAAGGCGCGCATTTCGTTAGTTATGACTGGCCCCGTATCCATCTATAAACATATATACATACATACCACACCTATATACTATGAGGAATCAATGACTTGTCTTGTCGTGCCGTGACGCAAAAGACCGCTATGCCAAACGTAAAAATGAAATTCCCTGTTTAAATAGAGACGACTCGATAGTCATGTTGCAGAACGTTTTTTTTAGACTTGTTCTTTCTTCTCTGGTTCCTTCTTGGCATCTGCGACACCCTTGGCCACGGCCATGTGTTGGGCTCTGAGCTTGGCCATGGTCTCGGTGGCCTCAGCAGCGTACTTGCACTTGGCCCGAATTCTGGCACCGTATTTCATGAAGAGGAAAGGGAATGGAAGGAAGACGACGGACAGGAAGGCAGGCACTGAGCTTCCCCAGTGGATGCCCAAAGCGTTATATAGAGGAGTAGTGAAGAGAGGGAAGGCTGCGCCGAATAGAGAACGCAGGATTGAGCTACCGGCGATCACAGACGCCGCGAAGATTGTGTCTAGAAATGGGCGGTTAGTGGCGATCAAACGGACTGCAGAGCTGAACGTCACTTACAAGAATCAATGAGGTAGTTCTGCGAGCTGAGGAACACAGCAACCAGGCCAGCGCCAAACACGCCAGACGCGATAATGGGGACGATCCAGTGGATTTCGGGACCATTGGTCCAAGCGAACACGAAAAGTCCGATGGGGAGTAGCACGCTGCCAATGAGCGCAAGAGGAAGGCGGGCTTCGGGAACAGGGGCGCCGCCGTTAGCCTCGCAAATCTTTCGATACCGTACTTGGTCGAAGAAGAAGCAGGTCACTGAGAAGACTGTGCCGACGGCAATACCCAAGAATGCCAAACCGCTAACACCCTGCGACCAATCGCGCAGCTCGTCGAAGATGATGGGGAAGGCTGCGAACATCAGATAGAGAGTTCCGTAGATAACAGCCAGGTATAAAGATAGTAAAGTAACGATAGGTTCGCGGAAGAGGAGAACCCAGGGTCGCACCAGGGCGATTGTGAACTGCTGGGTAGCTGTCTTTTTGGGGCGGCCGACTTCGAGTTTCGAGATGTAGGTGTGGCCAGTAATTTTCCCAAGGGCGAGGGCTCGCTTGCGCAACAAGACTGGTGCGTATGTTTCCGGGACGTACAGAGCCACGGCGATCCAAACGACACCAGTGAAGGCCGCCATGAGACCCTCCACCCAACGCCATCCTGCTGCTTGACTAAGGAAGCCACCAGCGATGGGTCCAATAGCGGGTCCCAAGAAAGGGGCCATAGCGAAGAGAGCACCTGCGAATCCTCTATCCTTGGCGTCGAACATATCCGCGATAACACCACCAGAGTTGGTCAGGGGGGAACTGCCAAAAGCTCCCGCAAAAAATCGTAAAACAGCGAGGGTAGTAACATCTTTGGCCGCACAAGTGCCGGCGTTCAAAGCTGTCAGGGCGGCATACTAGTCATGGGTTAGTGCGTGGTCGTCGCGCGTGCTGATAGCCGTGACGGCATGAAGTATCTCTGCAACCCATCTCTCACGTGAGCCCAACTTACCGAGATGAAGAAGGTGATTTGTCTGCCGTACATTTCACCTAAAGGTGCCCAAAAAACAGGACTGGCATTTCTCACATCAGCCGACCTGTCCCATAGGCAACGGAAGACGAGACAAGACATACCCGACGGCGAAGCCCAAAACGAAAAGAGAGATACCCGAGATAGCAAGCTCGGGAGAGGTGATATGAAATTCGTCAACAATGTTACCCACGGCCGAGGAGTAGGCGGTTGAAACGAATGCGACAGCCAAGACGGCTATGGCCTTGAACACGGTAATCGACCATTTGTACCATGCTGGAAATAAGAAAGGATTGCGCTTGTCGTCGGGAAGAAAGTCGACTACGTAGGGATCCTCGGGCGTGCCCTGGCCTTTATATTTCCATGCTAAAACGGCGGGGGTGATGCAGGCGTGATCGAACTGTCGTCGTAACCACGATACATCGTTGCTGGGCTCGGTGGGCTCGACGACATCGAGTGGCTCCGGTTCCGCTAGGGTAACGGCCGAAGTAGAAAACTGTTGATTAGGAAAAATGCGTTCTTTTGTTGTTGCTGGTGCCGCCATTGTGAATGTGTGAGCCTTTCGCCTGCGATTGGCTACTGAAAATGGTCGGCTACGGGAATCGAGAATCGGAATCGGAATCTAAAAAGAAAGTAACCGTCACGCACGACGAAAGAAACCAAGAGACTGGGGGATCTCGAACTGCCGTACCGACCGGGTGGCAAGGTATTTAAGGCGTCCGGCATTTTGTACGTTCAAGGCCACCTCCGTGGGGTATCATCATTTCTTGAACAGATTCTGGACATGGGTCGCTAGCGTTGCCAATTTGAAAGAGGCATTGCTCATCCTCACGGCAGAAACTGTCATAAGTGGAGGATGAACGGCTGCGAAGGGTTATGCAAATCCGAGTGCAGCACACAACACATCGGACGTACACTAACGAAAGGATCGTATACACTACACAATCCCAATTCCTCCCTACTTGCAGGTGTTATCGGGACTAAGCGTCGACTTGTGCACATTATGCCGTCGTAATTGCAAATGTATGTACTCCTGGGCCGAGGTGGCAACATGGGTTCGTCAAATATCAGAGTAAGCTTATTTGCAAACCGGCTCTGCCAAGGACGGGCACGCCAGCACCAGCACCAGCACCAGCACCAACACCAACGCGCGATAAGGTACTGCCACTGGTACCGGTGTTACAGTAGTATCCAGATACTACCCACGAGAGGATTCGCTGGGTCAGCACCCATCAATAGGAAGTATAAAGAGCCTGAGCAGCCATTGTTGCATTATCCAGATATCTGAAAAGTCACCATTGCGACGTCTGCCGAGCTGGCACGAAGCCTGAGGATACCGAGCCTTTACTTGTGAGGCTCCTCAGGAGGCATCCTCGGACAGTCAACCAGGCTTGCGCGTTGACAAATCCATATCATGGATGTAAGAAAGTGGAGCGCTAGCATAACTCTAATTCCCCGATCTAGAGGTTCTCATGGGAGCTGTCGAGGCAAGCCAATCATGGGCGGCCGCTGTACGCGACACGGAAATGGCAAAATTAAAAGACAAATTATACAGCGACGACGCTATTAATATAATGCAGCTAGCCATAACAGGTAAAAAAGCTGATCACTCGCTCAGCTACGAGCGCTGTAGGGGGCAGTGATAACCCGCTGGACGATCACATCAGCCCCAAAATAGTCAGCTCGCACGTTCGAAACATGGAAAGATTAGTTCTCTGCATGAGCCTCGTGCGGACCCTGTCGATTAACGGGAGACTTAGGGGAATATCCCTGAGGATAATACAGTAGGGCACTAGTGTACTAATGTATGTAAGTAATCTACACTACTTAGGGAGGTAGTGTAGGTGGCGTATACACCATGTTAGCACGCGCGTTTCGTAAAAGTGAGATGTGACCCGCAGCAAAAAGCCTTTCTAGAATAAAGAAGGCCCGCAAAGATTGGCCAACTTAACCGAGGCAACGATGGTGATAATAATATGCGGTATTATGCTGTCGGGATAGCCGCGATAATGAAAGAAAAAAGGATATCGTGTAGAATACGGTACTAGTATAAATATGTCTTGGTTCTACTGTATCCTCAGCTGACAATCAATAACTTCAGGTCACAATCCCAACCTGCAGTAGGGCACCTGATGAGAAGCTGATGGAGAACTTGGGCATTCATTTACTGTACTCGTACTGTACCGCACTGCCAACCAGGGGTCAGCTAATTGTATGCCATTTGTAATTCTAGGTCTCGACTATAAAAGTGTAGCGGGGCCGGCCCTTCCTAATTCGGAAGCCGATTCATCCCTATGCCTCGCAGAATGTCTTATACGTACATTATGCACAGCTTCAAGAGCTGATGAGCTGATGAGGGGCGATAAAGCACGCCAAGAGACGCCTCTGTTGAATTGAAAATTGCATCATCATCATCATCATCATCAGCACAACACTATCTTGTCACGAAATGTACATGTCAAAAACTAGCGTCGAGTGGTTCTACTCTTCCTGAAGTGCAGGGTTGATGTTTTGCCTAGTTAAGTGTACCTACTCACTAACGAATGCCACGATCAACACTGGATAGGCAAATGAGTAACAGCTGTAACGCAGAGGTAATACTAGGGAGCTGTGAAATGATGCAATCTCTACCAGGTATACGATGGTGTGGAAGCGAAACATAAGCTCTAGGGCCTGTAGTGCATGTATATTTATACATTGGGAGTAACCCTAAACGGTCCCGATCGGCAACGTCTCGATTTCTACAATTATACAATCGTTCCCACCCTTGCCGTTTGCTCAGTATCTTGTTTCCAGTTGTCAATTAGAGCCCGAATACTCGAAATTCTATTCTGCTCCTAGGTACTGTGTATTCAGATCCATCATGAGAATACCCCAGGTACCTCACGGAAGCATAACTTATTGCACGTGGACAAATCCCCTTAAAGGATGACAACCTGGAAGACTTGTTGGAGTCCTGTACTACCTATTCTCCTGATAAGACCGTTGGTCCAAAGACCCATATACTGCGTAACAAGGAGAATGTCGCAGGTGTGGCTCGGCAGCTCCTCCTACAAACACACATCTAGACATTCCTACACACCTTCCTAATAGGCAAGTTTGTATGCAAATTGAGAGCACCATCTACCCAGTATTGACTCACGTGTTCAGGTACTGTATGTTCTGCAGATGTGTTGTCCATGGCCATCAGTTGATCAAAGATGCTGTATATAAGCCAACAAGCGAACCTATACATGCAAGGATATCAAAGCCACACCCGGTAGTTGGGTTTATCGAACGGCGCAGTCCCGAAAGCGTATTCCCGATGCATCGTGTTTCGGCAACTATCTCTTCTGTACCAGCATGTCCAATCACTCCCGCCTTGAGGCCGATACACCTCAGTTGAACGATGTATTGGAAATTCGTATTGATTTCATCTAGCTGCCTTATCAGTGAATCTCATTTTGGCCGTCTTAATTTGCCCACTTTCGTTCTTTGAATGCGCATGGTGCGGCAGAATGAGACTGATTGCTAACTACCGCCGAGATTATGGAAGATACTATGTAGTAGATCCTGCGCCATTGTCATGATCAAGCAAGTGCTTATGCCATCAAGAAAGCTACGCCGGGAAGTCAGTATGCCGATATACATAATCACGGATTCACAGCTTGCACAACAAGACCCATCATGATTAGGTTGTTGCCCACAGTTAAGCATGGTAAGCTCGCATATTACAGAGCACAACCCTCGTCCAAAGTTCTAGCCGCGGCTAAGTATGTCCGCAGCGGTTCTTTCATTGTTAGTCCGTTTATGAGTTTATATACTAGTGGATCCACCTTTAAAGACCTTTTTTTATTAACATAAAGTAAGAGTTAAAAATTAAAATTAACTTATAATTAAAAATTAACTTATAATTACTAAGTTATTTAATTTATATATAAAAATAATATTTTATAAATAAAACATTATATATTATAAATTATATAAAAAAAACAACAAAAATTAAAAAATTTAAAAATTGTTTATTAAAAAAAGTTGTTTAAGGTATAATAAAGTTAATTGATGAGAAAAAAAAGAAGGGCCATATATAGATCTCCAAGGGAGCTGGAGATATATGTGTGGGCCGCGTAAAGCCTAAGGCTTTACACGGCAGCTGCTAACAGGTGGCAGGCCGAAGGCCGTGCCCACCAGTTAGTGCTGTCTGCACCTGTAGTACAAGCCCCCCTTAGGGAATCCTATTATTTATATTAATTATTTAAACGTAAATAATATATTTTTAAGCTTTTTTAATTTTTAAATATATTTTAAACTAATTTAATATAATATATAAAAAATATTTTAAAATATTTTAAAACGTTTTTAATTTATTATTATTATTTATATAATATTATTATATTTATAAAACTATTAAATAAATTATATTTATTATTATTTAAATTATTAATTATTTAAATAGTTTTATTTATATTTATTTTATTTATATTATATAAAAACTTTAATAAATTATATAATAAAATTAATATATTAATTAATAAAAAGTTATTTTTAAAGCTTTTTAAAAGTTTTTAAAATATTAAAAATAATTTATTTATTTTTAAAATTTATAATAATAATAATATTAAGTTTATATTAATTTAAAAACTTAGTTGTAGTTATTAGCTAGTGCTTATAACATTACACTTATAATTAATTGTTGCGTGGCTGCGCGGCCCTGCAAGCTACGCACAGCCACGTGTACAGCTATACGCACACTTATATTTTACTTATAAAATTAGCTCTGTTAATTCTGTTTTTTTTTTTTAGTTTATTACTTATAAATTTTATATAATATAATATTTATTATTAAAGCTTTAACTTTATTTAAATGTTATATATAATAGTTGTTTTATAAGCTTTTTTTATTTTAATTTAAAATTTAAAAAAAATATTTAAAGCTATAAAAAATAAAATTATTAATTTTTTTAATATTTTAAAACTAGTTATATATATAATGTTATAATAGTGGTGTTAACTATGTACGAGGCTAACACTAGTTACGTGCAAGGCTAACGCTTATTATATACGAAGTTATCTATACAGTCAGCAATTAACGCACCTAACCCAATTAAGCAGGTGGTATATCTAGGCAGAAAACTCTGCACTATAAGAGATTCTTCGTATAAAGGCCTCACCTTTATACGAATAGCTAGAGAGTAGATCGATATATAGCTATTTATCTCACCTTTTTGTTTATGTATAATATTATACCCCCTAGCCACTTAATATATAAAAATATTAATATTTAACATGGATTATATACAAGTTAAATATTTAAGCAAGTTAAACACTTTTTTAAAAGTACTTTTATATATAAAATTATATATAAAAATATATAAAAGTTTATAAAATAACTTTATTAATAAAATAGTTAAAAATATAAAAAAATTAAATTTAAATAGCTTTTTAAATAAAAAATCTAGAAATAATACTTTTAATTTTATTAAATTTTTTAAATAAAATAAATATAAGTTTAAAATTAAAAGTTAAAAATATTTTTATAAATTTATTAAATTTAATATATTTTTTAAATTTTAAGTTTTAAAAATTAAAAAAAATATAATATATATAATTTTATATATTATAATTATTTTTTTAATACTTTATTATTTTTTTAATTTTTATTTAATTAAATAACTAAGGGTTAAAAAGTTAAAAAATAATATTTTAACGTTATTTTTTATACTTTAACTAAAAAATTAAAAAAATTTAAAAAAATTTAATTTTTTAATTCTTTAAATTAATTTAATTTAAATAATTTAAAATAATTTTTTTTAATTTTTTTAATTTATAGCGTAAAGTATAATAATTAATTATATTAAATAGCAAGGGTATTTATAAAAATATTTTAAACTATATTTTTAAAATTTAAATTTATTTTATTTAAAAAAATCTAGAAAAATTAAAAATATTATTTTTAGATTTTTTATTTAAAGGATTATTTAAATCTGATTTTTTTATATTTTTAAAGTTTAAATTAATAAAGATATTTTTTACTTTTTAAGTATTACTTTATATAAATTTATATAATAAAGTACTTTAATAAAAGTGTTTAACTTGTTAAAATGTTTAACTTATATATAATTCACGTTATATTATTATTATTTATTATAAAAAATAGCTTTTTTTTAAAAAAAGCTTTTATTTTATAGTTATATTGTTTTTAATTTTTTTTATTTATTTAAACTTTTAACGTTTATATAAATTAACAATAATAAAATTAATAGTTGTATAAAACGTAAAATAACAGAATATTTTCTACAACTTTCCGCCACGTTTTATTATATTCCGCCATGATTACTAGCAGCATAAATAGTTTATAAGTTTTTATTTCTGCATTAATAAATAGTTTTTAGTTAAACATAATAATACTACAAGTTTTATTTATATTTATTTTATTTATTTATTTTTAATTCGTTTATTATTTATATATATATATATATTTATTAATATTAATTAATATTATTAAATTTAATAATATAAATTAATAAAATTAAAAAAATTATTATTATATAA
>MU384156.1:0-23084 GCA_022495065.1 Xylaria telfairii | reverse complement strand
TTATCTACGTAGTTGGTGGGGGTTTTATAATTTAGATTCATGATTTTTGGGGTGGCCCGTGGCCCCAGGGCCCGTGACCCCCCTGGTTAGCTTATTGGATGCCGAACTGCAGTGACTTGAGGAGTTTAACTGTTCATGATGTAGGACTTCGGACTATGCCTCAATGATCACGTCGACCGCATTTCTTTCTGCTTGTTAGCTGACGACCTGTGTAACTGACCCCCTACGAATAGCCTATAGCAGTATGAGCAGGCTAGCCACTATTCGTGCAAGAAGAGGGTGCATTCAGTTTGCTTTCGTTCGAGCATCGGAACGATCGGTGAGCCATCAGAACTTAGCGAAGGGGTCTATTGTCACGATGGTCTACGATGTCAAACAAAACTTAACTCGGTAGTCTGCTCACTATGAGAGCCTCTGTGCAAAATTTTATAAGGGAGTTGCGAGTGCGTTTGCAATTAGTTGTAGATAATAACCGCCCTTAACCATGTCCAGCAGATGGACCAGAGAGCGTTGCCATCGAGCGCCAGGTGGCACACGCTCACAGACGGCCTTCTCACATAAGCTGTACCGTAACACGAAAGGTCATGCCGTGATGCTCAGTGTCAGATATTTTGTTGTTGTTGAATCTAATACCAGGGTCGCCACACAGTGCCCGGTCCGGAGTATCGTTCAGTATTAGAGCAGAGCTATCTCAAAGAGCAATCAAGCATGGCAGAGCCCTCCTAGCAGACGCTTTGAGCCGAGTACTTAGTCTTACATATAAATTACTACCCACTTGTGTGTTCTAGGTTTTGCTTATCGATGATCAGGGCAGAAACATGCGATGTGGCACTGCATATCAGAATTCCGCAATGCGAATCACCGAGATTCTTACTATGAGCCATTGAAAGACTCTAGCTCCCCAAGTTTTCCTCTCCATCAGGTAAATCAGTACGTATCATATTAAGTTGCATATTTCCCTCCTTCGGACATAAGGGGGGTCTAGAAAAGATGTAAAAACCATACAATATAGTAGATATAACTAAGCAATATTTTCTTTCTCTTCACTCTTCTTCACAGCGGCATAATATCCGCAGTAAGCTTCGTAGACCCTTTACATAGAATGAAAACACTTCTCTACAAGACGCCATAGAATCTAAACGACAAACACAACTCGTCCATTAAATGTAATAAGGGGATATAATACAAAGACAGTCATTCGTAATAGATTCCGAGCATCAGGAAGTCTTGTGCGTGTGCAAGAGGTGTTTTCGGGTCTATCACCACCAAGTTCGTGCTCGTACTAGCTGATCACATTTTTCGTATTTTGGTCTTTCTGGGCACACCGTCCCAGAAAAACCCAGACCCCCCCTTTTCACGTCTCATACACGTGTCCCTAACCTCCCTTGCCCATATTACCCCCAAGAAAGAGTCTATAACTGTATAGCGCCAAAAAGTCAAGTTCTACCGGCGAGCCAACAATGCTTTGTCGAGCATTGCCACAATCTACAGAGCTTGGTTAGCGCGACACTAGCGATTGGGCATTGGGAGATTGAGGTAATTAAAAGAGAGATGATAAATTTAAAATACGAGGAAATCAATCTTACCGCGGGATCAATTACTCCCTGGTTCTCTAGATATTTACTCAACCCTCGGACGAGCTCCATCTGTTCTTCCAGAGACAAGCCCGTGATGGCCAGCTCCATGACGTTCCCATAGTTGAGCTTGTGCTGGGCGACAAAGGTCTGGTAATATATGAAAGCGAAGAAACCCATGATGAACTGGCAATCCATCCTGTCCGTCATACCACCGTGGCCAGGGATGGAATCGCCAAAGTCCTTGATCTTGAAGGTGCGCTTGAGGCCGGATGCGAAGAAGCCGCCGAAGGGTGCGATGAGCGAGGCGAAGGAGGCGAGGACCATGGTGTGAAACTGCATAGGCTCCCAGGTGAAGGAGAAAGTAGTGCCCTCAGGCAAGAAGAACAGGTGAGGCAGGGTGTAAGTGTGTGGCAGGAAGGCGGGGTTGGGCTCGCACTCGAGACCGGTGAAGACGTTGGCGCCGAGGTCGTTGACGGGGCAGATGAAGTATTTGGAGCGCATCAGCACGTTGGTCAGCAGGAAGCCCCAGACGAGAGTCATGCCCCAGGCACCGATAAAACCCTCGACGGTCTTTTTGGGCGATAGCTTGATCAGCTGGGTGCGGCCGAAGGAGATGCCGCAGATGTAGGCGAAGATGTCGTTGCAGATGACGAGCGAGGCGGGCAGGAAGAACCAGATCATGCCCTCGAAGACGTTGTTCATGACGAAGTGGGCCTGGACGACGATGAGGTAGAGGGCCATGTGGGTCCAGGCGAAGTTGGTGAACTGGAACTTGAGGTGGCCGGCCTTGAGGTTGGCGACGAAGAAGACGAAGCCGATGACGTAGAGCACGAAGCTGATGAAGCGGTGGTGGGTGGCGAGGGGCAGCAGCACGCGGTCGACGAGCACGATGTGCTTGAAGTAGTAGATGACGGACTCGCCGTAGAGGAAGTACATGGTGGTGACGAGCCAGTACCAGTTGAGGCTCTTGGTGGGCCGCAGCTGGCGCGCGCGGCTGGGCACGCTGGCGATGGCGATGACCTCCTTGAACGACACGATCTGGACGATGGTGATGCAGGCGATGATGTAGATGTGGCCGGCGAAGAGCGCCGTGAAGAAGAGGCCGATCATGACGAACGTCCAGAACGTGCGAACGAGGAAGTTGGCCTTCTTCTTTTCATATTCAGATGGTTGCGAGGCGGCCGAGGGGTTGTTGGGCTTCTAGACGGCGGGGGAGAAGCGAGAAGAGTCAGTTATTGGCCGGATCAGTTTGGGGGACAGAGAGGAACAGAGACGAGAGTAGAGGGTAGCTAATACCTCGCTAATATTATCCAGCTGCGTCGACGCTATGCTCCTTGTCCTCACGGGCGATCCGGAGCCGTCCTCGCTCGCCTCGCTCATGCTCGACCTCCTACCGTCGGCAGACGAGTGGCCGTTGGCCGTCCGGCCGGGGAAGCGGACCCCACGACGTGGCTTCGTCATGGCGTCTGTCTTATGCTAATAATTAGGCGGGGCGTCTGTCTCGTTCAACTGACGGCGAAAGATGGCGAGGCCGAGGGGGAGACAGAGACGCAGACGCAGGCGCGGGGTGTGAGACAGTATCAGTCGGGTTGGACAATGGCGAACAGCGGATGCGGAGGAAAAGAAAGCAGCGAAATATGAGGAGACAACTGTTCTGCTGTGCGATGTGTGTGTGCGCGTGCGCAGGCGACGGATATACAGTAGGTGTGGCGTCCAGGTGCTGCAGGCCGTCTGGTGCGCTACAATGGCAACATGCCAGATATGACGATATGGCGATATGACGATAGTCTGCAGAATCTGGGGTTAACCGGGAAATAGGGTCAAGACCTGGCCATCAAGAATCTGTTGGGTTAGTTAGAGAAGCACATATACAGGATTTGTGCTGGTATTAGCGTGCTGTGTAGTGTGTAGTGTGCTGTGCGGCTCGACCCGACTACAGGGATGGAATATGGATGGATGGATGGATGGGTGGGTGGATGGATGATTGGGGATGGGGATGGGTGTTTTTCGCATGTGTTACTGTGGTGGATATGCTGCAGCAGTGGTACTGTACAGTAGGTAGTACCGGTAGGTACATACCTCTGGCTTGGGAGGCAAATCTTTTGTTCTTGGCGGATAATAAAAGTTAGGTATAATAATAATAAAAATAATAATTATGCAAGTGTAATGAACACCTTCGATGTCAACCTTTATCAACTATCAACGTCCATCAGGCAATTATAGAGTCAGTGTTACCTACTAGGTACCTACTACAGTAATGCAGGACAACGAGTGCTCCCAACATGTCACTACCTAACCTAATCAGATGCGAGCGGGTCCCGTCATCTTTCCGGCACTCCGATTGCGTCTCTTTCACATGCCTAAACTTTTACCAATTGCCAAGAGTGTGAGAGCCTTAGGTAAGCTCAAAGGGTGGCACAAGATAGTATCGATAAAGCTCCATTGGGTACCCTACTGGTCCGGCCAGGGCAGTGATCGAGAATACCGGTAGTCTTGTCAACTTTCCCTCTGCATTACCATCGCCAAATGCACCATTTTGTCGCAATGTCTTTGTCGCAATGTCGCAATGGACCAACACCAGCTGGATATTGTTCAGGCCCACCCTCTCGGTGCACACCTCGACCCGAGCCGTACATCACTGAACGCCATTGTTCAGGATCCTGTCGAACTTGATACAGTCAACCGTGAAGGTGAGGGCGAACCACCACTCCCTATCGACTGGTTCTAATCTACTACCTAGATCTCCAACCTATTGCGCTTGCGCTTTTCTCTACATTCCTTAACCACCCAGCTTCCCGCCTCCTATCTTCCCCCACCGGTCAAAGCAATCTTGGCATTGATATCTTAAGGGTTATTTCTACGATATATTCTAATACCGTCCACTTCGACCAACTCAAACCTCTTCTACGCGCTGTCCTTAACAACCAACCCGATGTTGAAATCTAGGAACAAGTCTACCGCGCTGTTACCGAATCCGTCCCTCCACGAAAACCTATCTCCATTATCCTACAGACACTATAGCGCCTTACTACAAGCAGCGTTGTAAATTCTTCCGAGAAACGCCATTAAACGGACAAGTTATTAAGTGACGAACTCGGCGTTATATATATCGATATTCCAGATTTCTATAAAGCTTTTTAAGGTAGTATTTTATAGCTCGAAACAGCGTTAAAAAAGATTTTTTAAAAATATACCTAAGAAATACAACCTTTCTTTTAAAAAAACTAGACCAGATAACTAAAAAATACCAAGCACAAAAAAGTTCTTGCTTAGTTTATTAATATTATTAAACGTTTTTTATAATAAGCAGAAAAATATAAACTAATAATAACATAGAGATTATTAACGTAGTTTAACACACTACTTAAAAGCTCGGTTATAAAACATAAATTAAACGTTAAACTTATAAACAACTTAAAAGTTAATAAAGTTAAAAAGTATTATTAATTATATATTTTAATATTTAACAAGTTAAAAAACAACTTAAATAATAATATAACATTTAAAGCTTACTTTAATATAATAAAATATATAAAAAAAGTTTTTATTGCTTAGTTGTCATGGCTAGCCGCAGGCTGCCTTAGGCCACCAGATCCGGCCCATATAAGCCTACTACTTTCGGATGTGCTCCGCACACCTTTCATCCCTTCTACAAGCTTTAGTCTAGTCTACTACCTATTATTCCTAAGGCTAATATACTGTTGTACCTGACCTGACGACTTCCTTACTTGTGACATTAGTTTATACGGTGTTTTATTTTAGCTTTTATTTTTTATAAAAATTAAATATAGTTTTAAAAATTTAACTAACTTAAAAACTATTAGTAAGTGTACGTACGTATATAAGCAAATTAAAACAAACAAATAAAACAAGTGTGGGCAAGACTAGTGATATTATTATGTCTAGCTAAAAACTATCTATTAGTGCGGAAACATGCAGACTTTTTATGCTGGCGGCGATCATGGCGGAATGTAGCGGAAGGTCGCGGAAAGTATTCCGCTGCCTGGCCTTTTTACGTCCTATACAACCATTAAAAACATTATATTAAAAAAGTTTAACGTTAATAAAAATAAACAACGTTTTATATTAATAATTTTTAAATTTTTTTAAATAAACAATAAAACTTTTAGCTTTAACTTTATAATTATTAAGTTAAATTATTAATAATATATTAAGATTTAATAAAACATAAAAATAAAGTGTCTTGTTTTAAACAAAGTTATTAAATTAACGTATAATATAATAAACTATGTAATTATTATACTAAGACCTGCTAGGTTTAATAAACCGTTAATTAATAGTTTATTAATAATTTAAAAAAATTAACGCGTTGGATAATTTAAAGAGTTAAGCGATAGTTAAGTAGAACAAATAGTTTAAATTTTTTAAACGTTGAAGACCACTAAACCCGCTGTAACCCCCTGTAACCAACGAACCAACGAACGAACGAACGAACGAACGAACGAACAAACAAACGAACGAACAAACCAACCACTAACCAACTAACCACTAACCAACCGACCGACCAACCAACCAACCAACCAACCAACTAACCACTAACCAACCGACCGACCAACCAACCAACCAACCAACCAACCCAACCCAGTGACACTTGGCACGCGAATGAAGGCAAGGCTTCACCAAATGGTGCTGTATTGCGTAAAAAAATCTACAGATGAAGAAAAAAAAGGAAAGGAAGCTAACTAGAACGCGCGGGGCGCGCAGGTAAATATTGTACAAGTGGGTTGTGTAACAGTGTGTGCGGTGGGGCCACGTCAGGTGACCTGCAGTCACGTGATGTGGAGTCACGTGATCACCTAAAGTGGGTCCCAGCCGTGACTAACCCAACCAACTAACCAGCGAACCAACCAACCTATAAGTAGTAGGAAAACTATTATAATCGCTTCGTAGTTTAAAACTTTAACAGAACGTTTTATAACTTTTATATTAAAGCTATTTTGCTACACTTAAGTAAAAAGTGGTGGCCGTAAACCACTTATGCCCCACTTTATAAATTAAATAAAAAAAGTTAAAAAAAAAACTGCTTAAGTCTTTAGCTTACGGCTAAAAACTTAGCAGCTTTTTTTTTCCTTTTTTATTTTTAATATATAAACTTATTACAACTACTTTTAATAAACTTTATTATATTTATTATATATATAACGTTAAATTAACGTTTAATAAATGTTAACACTTAATAAATATTAACGTTTAATAAACGTTAATATTTAATAATTTTTAATGCTTAAAATTTTTTTAATGTTAAAATATTTTAAATGTTTAAATAATTTTTATTGTTTATTTATATTAATGTTAATAAAGTTAATTATTTAAATTAAATAAATCGTTAATTTATAATTAAATAATTTTAACTATTAATTAATAGTTTATTAAACTTAATAAGTCTTAGTATAATATTTATTAAAAAATATACTTAAAAGAAAACAAGTTTAAACTATTTATTATTAAGGATTTATAGCAGTTTTTAAAACGCGACAAGAAAAGCAAGCTACTACAGCAAGCGACGCGTTAAAAAATAACAAACGTAGCACGGTATTACTACCACGAAACAGTACATATACGGGCAAAAGACGACAATATTCGGGACAACGTTCGGAAAAGGCTGGATATTACAAAAGCTAGCAACTATCAAGTCGGACGCGTATATAACTTACGGGCCCTAACCATAGAAGCTATATCGCATAATAGCTCCACTAGCTCAAAGCAATCGTCCAGCCAAACTAGTAGTGCCCTGCTTCCACCCGGCAAACGGTCTCGTTCGGGCTCTGCGTCCCCAACAAAGCACAATAGCCCCCTTTCTAATCGAATACACCGACGTATTATTCTCTGCGACTATAGGGAACCGATCTACAAGGCAAGTTCCCGAGCTGCCTTGCTCGGTGCCTTGGAAGGATATATCCGAGGACATAAATCCCTATACAATAAGGCTGGCCTTCTACACAGAGATATTTCGATTAATAATCTTATAATAAATAAAAACAACAATAAGTCCCATTTATCTTCATTTCTAATCGACTTAGACCTTGCAATTAAGGTTAATCGAATAAAAGCATTAAGTGCGAAAGAAATTACTAGGACGAGAGCCTTTATAGCAATCGGTATCCTTATAGGTGACAACCACACCTTTATGGATGACCTCGAGTCGTTCTTTTGGGTTTTGTTTTGGATTTGCATCCATCATAACGGTTGTGGCCAGGAACGGGTCGTATTTGCGTTTGACGAATGGAATGACGCAGGTACTGAGAAACTGGCGAATCTCAAAAAAGGGGTGATATCTGACAAAAGGGATTTCGTTCGCACTACGAAAAGCAATTTTACATCGTACTACCGGCCCCTAATCCCTTGGGCTAACAAGCTGCGAAGGGTAGTGTTTCCTAACGGCAGAAGGTGGCAACAGGTAGATGACAAGCTGTATTCACAGATGAGGCAAATCCTTAATGATGCCCAGAACGATCCACAAGTCTAGTATACGCTACTGTACTTGAGAATTCTAAGCGTCTACTCGAGCCGCCGAGTCGTAGCTGTTTGAGTGTTGTTAGCAACCCAATTATACTCCCACACGTCCCTTGCCGGGTTCGTAAGCTCGATTTTGGCCATCCTTATATGCTGCTGAGCCTCGGCGCCGAATCTGTCGGGCAAGGCCGCTATGGCCTGGAACGCGCGCTGGTAACAATCGATTGTGTAGCAAAACATAGCTAAGAGGTAGGCCCTGTTTTTCTTAAACAGCCTGGCAATTGTAGTTGTATTCCTAGCGATTACCTCGAGCGCTTAATTATTTGTTTGCGAAGCCTTTGGACCCGTCTTGTGTATGTTGAAATGTGAAGGGGTCTGGAGTCCGTAGTGGGCGGCGAGGGCTTCTATCTCTGTAGCTGTTCTTAGCATTTGATCCTTGACACCAGTTAGGCAGCAGAAGCACCACAAGACTTAGGCATTTGGCACTATATACCGGTTAATCAGCACGCAAAAATACTATCATAACACTTCCGGTGTAAAGAAAAAGGACTTGCCGCAAGCACTCTTGCTAAACGATCTTCTAAATATGATCAGCGTAGAGGCATAGTACCTGGATTACAGGGCCGTTGAACAAGTCCACTTTGATAAAACAGCATCTAGTACATAGCAGTCCAACCGTTATCGGGACGTGCTGTCTATCTTCGTTAATTCTCGTCTGGTAGACCGCAGGGCTAGAAAATGGAGGGGGTCTAGAAGACATGGCGGGTACAAGTTACCAACACACTCGACTTGTCCAAGCTTCAATACCTACAGTAGGTATATATCCTAATCTAGAACCATCATGTCTTCACATCTGCTCTCCTCGTGTAATGCAATACAAGTAGGTATATGCCGAAAATCATCGCCGCCGCTCCGGGTATTCATTCCCATCCATGCAGCGCCAAAACATGATGATATTCAATCCCGAATGTGTCCGCAGTGCCCTTCCATTCCCGACACCCCCGAGCCTGTTGAATAATTCGAGGTTTCCCTGTTGCAAAGCCGCCCTTGCTATTCCTTCCTCGGTTGCACCTCTTCAAGTAGGTATATATAGGCCAGCTTCAACCGCTGAAAAACTCGCCCAGCTCCTCGCCCGCCTCCGACGTCACCGCCAGCTCCAGGAGCTCGTGCGCCAGCTCCGCCGTATCCTCCGAGACGAGGTCGTCGGCAAAGTTCAGCCGGGACAGGCTGAGCAGGTACCTTTGCGACCCGCCCGTCGTCTTGGACAGCTTGGCCGACACGTCGACCGCCTCCCCGTCCGCCTGGCTCGTGACGATCATGTGGAGCAGGAACATGGCGTGCGCCACCACCCTCTGCAGCCCGTCCGCCACCCCGTCCTCGTCCGCCGACGAGTATCGCATGTCGCCGTTGTAGAGCTCCTCGATGCAGCAAGATAGGAGCGTCACGAGCCGTGGGATGATAAAGTCGTGCTTGACGAGGTGCGCGAGCCCGAACCGCGAGCCCGCAAACGCCGAGAGCGTCTGCAGCGACGCCAATCGCAGGTCCCGTAGTCTCGTCTCGTCGGCATCCCATCGTGATGTGTCCGTCATGTACATGGAGATCCGATCAATCAGCAACCGCACAACCACTTCCGCCGGCTGGCCCGCGTTGATTGGCCCGATAGTGTCGGGAAACGCAGACGTGCAGAGCAGCCTCAACACAGCAATGAAGTCATCGATGGGCTGCTTACGGCTGAGATACACGAGTATGAACTGCAAGTGCACGAGGCTCCAGAAATCCACCACCGGTGACAAGATGCTGCCGACGGCCGGTTCCGACGTCGCACAACCCAGTGCCGTGAAATACAGGAGGGACAGGATCTTGTGCGTGTCGATATTGTCCCTCAGTTGGATGAAACTCTCGGCTGTTGGTTCGCCGGGCACCGGATTGCTGAACCGGGGTATAGCCACATCATAGCAAGACTGCATCGCCACCGGAAGTAGACTGGGCGCAATGTACGGGGCGATCGTCGTAGTTTGTAACTGCATAGTGAATGAAACCAGCGATATGAGCTCGGTAATGGGAGCCAGCTGTGGCTCGGTTAGCCCAGGTCTCGCCTAGAAGAGGGTGCACTCACAATGTTCTCGCTTCTGCAGGCATCCCACAGCCGGATGACCTCCAAACTAAATTGGATCGGTAGCTGCGTGGGGTCGCCAGGGTCGCCGGCGGTGCTCAGCTTTCGGAGCAGGATCGAAGCGAGGCTTTCGCCGGGCCTGGTCGGAAGTTCGAAACGAGACAGGTACTCAAAAGCCAGAGGACGACCGTGGGCCGCGCTATGATTTAGGATCACTTTCAAGTACTAGAATTACCATTAGTGTCGGATCATCCAGAAGCAAGCATTGTCTGGATCCTACATCGAAAGGCACGCTGCGTTGCGTAACGAGCGCCATTGGACCAATGCTGACCATATCATGTACCGGTACCCCCACGTCGTCCAGCATAACCACATCCTCCGAGTGCGTCTCCAGGGCGGCGACGGGGCTGTCAACCGCTGGGCGCTTCCGCTTACTCTTGGTAGGCGTCCGCAAGAGTTTTGCGAGAGGTTCGACGACAGAGCCGGCCACGGGACCGACGTTTTTACCTCGCTTGCCCTTGCTCGGGCTGCCGGCCATCTCCACATCCTCGAACCCATCCGAGACGCCCCATGTCTTCGTAACGGCGCTCTTCTTGGGGGTGCCGGGGCCGTCCTGGCGCTTGGCACGGACGACCTCTTCCCTCAGGTCTCGTCTCGTGAACTCGAGCTCGGTGGTTGCGGATTGCTGGGCAGCCCTCGCGGCCTCGACGGCGCGTTCTTGCTTTGCTAGCTGTTCGGCCGTCTGTGCCTTGACTATCTGAAGCTCGCGCTCGTGATCTTCCCGTGTCTTCTCCAGGCGTTTCCGCACTATGCTAATCTCTCCCTCTCGGGTAGTCAGCTTGGACTTGAGGTCCAGGATCTGTGCTTGGAGAGTGGCCAGCTCATGGGAGGTGGCGCCCGTCTGGCGTGGGGCCTGGGAGGACTGGTAGCCGGACGAGACCGAAGGAGCAGGACGGGGAAGCAGGGGGGCCTGGTTTCGGGATGGAAGCTGCTGCGAAGCACGAGGGCCGACGGATGTGGGATTGGCAGGCGGCCGGAAGGCAGAACGGGCGGCATGGGCGGGCTGGACGGGCTGGACGGGCTGGGGCCGGAGGCCATGATTGGCGTTGGGCACGGAAACGGGACGCCAGGCCTCTTTTTGGCGGGGTTGCTGCTGTTGCCGTTGCCGTTGCTGCTGCTGTTGCTGCTGCTGCTGCTGTTGCTGTTGCTGCTGCTGTTGCTGTTGCTGCTGCCGAGGTTGCGCCCTCGAGGGAAGCTGGGCCGACTTTGCAGGCGCGACAGCCCGTGTAGGCAGCAAAGCAGGCTTGGGCTGCAGAGAATCTTGGACCACTACCACGGCATCGTCGAGATCGTCGTCGTCGGCACCGTAGGAAACGTCGGCCCGTCGCTGGCCGCGGGGCGGGGGCGGCAGAGGCTTGGGGGGGACGGGAGGGTTGGGACGCTCGTAGGTCTTCTGGGCCTGGGTGAACTGGATGGCGTTGTTCTCGAGCTCCTGCAGGGCGTTGGCGTTGAGGGCGTCGAGGTCATCGTCGGAGAAGTCGTCCATGTCCATTGCGACTCGTGCAGCCGAGGGCGACGGTTACGAGCCGGCCCATTGGCGCGATGCGATGCCAGTTGCCCGGTTGCCCGTTCGCATTCACAGCGCCTGGGCGAGCGCAACACTGCTTAGGTAGGTACTTGTACAAGCAGAGGGGGGGTGGGATGCTGTTTCGCGTTAAAGCCAGTGTGTGTGTGTGACTGAGGGAAGCTCGTTCAAGGTTGTGTTTGTTTACTGTTCGCTCGAGATTAACGTAGGTACCTTATCGCGGGGGACGCAACAGTCCATTTACACAGTGCCTCATTCGGGTACTTATTTTATCAGTACAGTACAAATACTTACTTATAGCGCATACTGTAGTGGGTCAACAGCAGCCCCGCCACAGCACGTTCCCGACGGCGTGGATGTGGGGAATGTCTACAGTGGGTCATAAAAAGTCCCGCCCAATCCAGAATTTCCAACAATTATCAAAGGTATAGAAACAGCAGTGCACACCTCATTAGTAGGCTTAAAAATATAAAAAAATATAAAAACGAAAGCTTATACTATAGCGAATAAAAGGAAATTTTTTTCGATTTTTTAGTATAAGGGGTTGTTATAAGAACTTATAAAAACTAAAAAATATTTTTACAAAATTTATTTTTTAAATATTATAACAACAACAAATATTTATATATAAATAAATTAATAAAAATCTGTTTTAGGATTATTATACGGAAACACAACTTTTATATATAGAAAATTTAATTCTAGAAATTCTGGTTAACAATATAGTGATCTGTATATAAAGTAGTTTCAATTTTAAACAATTCGATAAAAAATTAAACTTTGAGCCATTTGCTTAATTCAAACACGAAAAATCTTAAACTCAGGGTTCTGAATCTAATTAACGAGCGCTATCTAAAGATATTTTTTTAAATTTTACTTTGCGATATTCGATTTTTAATAATTAATTTTCCAAAAAAAAAATTTTTTGTTGATTTTTTTTTTTTATGTATATAAGCTTTGCGGACCCACTTTTTCAATTAGTACAAAACTAAAATTATTTCCTTATATAATTTATTAAGCTCTTGCTACGAATATTTTTTTTAATTTTTATTACATAGAAATATTTTGAGTTATTTGCTGTTGAAGTAGGTGAGTTTTGGTGTAAGTTGTGTGGATTGGGCGGGACTTTTTTTGAGTGACTGTACATGTACCTCCCGCATAAAACGAGGTACCATGATGGTGGAACTCGCATGCCTCTGTCTCCTCTCTCTATCAAGCCTCTCTGCATGTACGCACAAGACCCGAGAACCTGCCTGCCTTGGATACCTGTGTGGGAAGATACCAACTTAGACTCAATCAAACCCCAATATGGCGGACCACTGCTTTGGGTTCATCACCTTGTCTATTTTATCAGCAGGATGAATGCGTGGCGTGTTGCCACATCGGGCCGAGAAACTGTGTTCAACAATCACATTGCGAGCAGCATGGTTAGACCAATAACAGAGCGAAAGAGTGGTTCCCGCTCACCTGTGTTGCGGCTTTGCGCGCTATGAACAACAAACAAATCATAGATCGACGTCTCACTATTAGGATTAGCATCACTCTGGCTAGAGAAAACTTGAGGCCATCGTCTAGTCCCAAAGGCAGAACCTACACAAGGTATAGGTAGGTCTTGATATATATAAGCCTATTATTTGTTTATTATATGTGCATTGTGTGCGTCTGCATATATGTGCGCGCAGTCGTCGGGATGTGACCTCTCACACACATACTCTCTCACCCAGTGGAGCTGCGTCCGACTACACCATCGAGTCTGGGCAGACGGCTTGATGCCTTTCGTGTGACAAGATGACGACGGGAGGAGAGGGGGTGGTCTCTACTCACTTAGACCAACGGCATGTCTCGCCACTAAAGCCTGGCTGGAATGTAGTCATGATCCCGGTCCAATTTCATAGTCAGTTCTTGGAAGTACGTCGCCGAGCTCGCTCCAAAATCAACCTTTCACCATGAAGTTCACCATGGCCGCGGTATTAAGCGCTATCGGTATGTTCGTCCTATTTTGCTTGCTGTGTCTTGCGCATTCAGTCAGCTCACTAAGGCTACCCACCGAAGCGTCCAGCCAAGCCCTTCTATCGTCCTGTCCTGATGTCCCTGATGCTATCGCCCGATACAACACTGCGCCAGGGTGGTCTTACATCAAGGTAGCAGGCGGACTACGCAGCCCTCGCGATCTGATATTGGACAGCCGGGGCCGACTCCTCATTGTTGAGAAAGGGGTTGGTCTGAGCCAACACCTCGTAGACGCCAACGGGTGCATCACCGCCACTCGTATACTCATCTCTAGTGCCGACCTTAACCACGGCCTTTGTCTCAGTGCCGATGGGTACACTTTGTACGCGAGCTCGCCGTCGTCTGTATTCAGCTGGGACTATGACCCAGTCACGGGTGACGTCGGTCAGAACCCAGTCGCCATCATCTCGGGAATGGCCACATCGTGAGTGACCCCTGGAGTCGTTTTCTTCCTTTTTTAGCCATTTATGGAGCCAAAAGTCTCCCATTAGAACAATAGACATTTCTCGAGAGCTTGCAGAACGCCTAAAACCTGTGCCAATTTTCCCTAAATGGGTGTTTACTGACTCTAGCGAGCTATAGTGGCCATACCACGAGAACACTAATCATTCCACCACACCACCAAGACCTTCTCGTCGTCTCACACGGCTCGGATTCCAATATCGACCAAGATACTAGCAACCCTAAGATTGCCAGAGCCATCGTCAAAGTATTCAACGTATCCTCTGTGCCGCCAGGCGGCTACAATTATGTCTCGCAAGGCTGGAACGCAGGGTTTGGACTCCGTAATGAGGTTGGACTTGCCTTTGACGGTAACAATATGTAACAAAATTCCTATGCCGTCAACCCCAGGGGGGGTAAGAGTGCGAATACTGATACTCGGTAGGCTCTGGGGGGTCGAAAATAGCGCTGACAACCTGACTCGCATCATCGAGGACGTAGTGACAGACGTTCATACAGATAATCCGTCTGAAGAACTTAATTTCCTGGGAGATGTGACGACTGCGAATGATGATTGGTATGGCTATCCGGTATGCTTCACAGTATGGGGGCCCGACGAGTTTGAAGGTCAAGTTTTCCGGGTCGGTCAACAATTCGTTCAGATGCCTAGCCCAAAATTCAACGACGACACGTGTAGCCAGATTTCCGTGCCGCCCATGCTCAACTTCCAAGCGCACTCGGCACCTCTCGGCTGCAAATTCGACGCGAAATTCAGCAATTTGTTTGTCGCATTGCATGGGAGCTGGAATCGCCAACCACCCACAGGATACAAAGTCGTCGCGGTCCCCTTTGCCCAAGGCCGAGATGGATCGTACGCACCTGAGGCTGCTTCGTGGAGTATCAGGGGTAGCATTGATGTATTCTACCCCCCGGACGAGACGCAGTGCTCGTCGTCTACCTGTATTCGCCCTGTGGGATTAGTGTTCGATGCTGCTGGGCGGCTTTATGTAACAAGCGACACATCTGGTGAGCTGTTTTTGCTCTCACAGGGTTAGGAGAGCAAATGTCAAGTTCAGGGGCACATGAAAATCGAGTTTGGTGTGGAGTGAGCCAGTCCCCCACCCCATGCCTTACAGTATACCTAAAACCAGGTGCCCATGTAAGACATAGTCAAACTTCACTTCCTCGACAATAGCACAATGATAAGAGATGCATACCTGAGTAGGAGTTTGGCTAAGATATTGGTCACTTTTTTTCACATTGACATTTAAATATTTGATGATGCTCCAAGTATCAAATAAGACTACGAGTACGCAATATCAAGTATGGTATACTTAGTAATGATCTATCCCGAGTTGCTGAGGATTGGGTACAATGCCGATCAAACATCGGCACTACAAAACCAGCACTTAAGCCATTTCTATCTTTATAGGGCAACTCCTTAGATCTGGTAGAAACATTGTCATTCCTCTAACTACCTAGGTACGTATATACTCTTCATCTCAAACATGAGCCTCTCTCGAGGTACGCTTCTCTGCAGCCGCATCGACGTGCTCGGCCGCACCACTAAGCATGTCAGCTTGCTTCTCATTGATCGCCACGTCTAACCGATCAGCGTCATCGTTACCATAACGGCCAATCTTGTACCAAGGCAACTCGAAGAGGCGGTTCATGCTCTCGAGCGAACGGCCACCTGTCTCGGGCACAAAGAACCAGACCCAGACACCGCCGAGGATGGTGACGGCCGAGAAAAACCAGAAGGTGCCGCCAGGCGTGATGCCGCCCAGTTTCGTGGGGAGCAGCAGGACGGGCACGGCACGCGAGTTGCCATACTGGTTGGCGAAGTGCAGCGTCATGGCTAGCGAGGTCGACACGGCACGGATGCGCAGGGGGAACAGCTCGGCCGTCAGCAGGTACTGCATCGAGTTCCAGCCGAGGGCCCAGCCGGCTCCCGAGATGTAGATCATGGCGATGGCGCCGCGGCTGGCGGCGGCCTCGTAGCTGGGCAGCACGTAGTCGTCGTCGACGCCCAGCTCCGGCACGGCCGTCAGGAAGCCGGCGATGTAGATGACGGAGATGGCTTGCAGCGTGATGCCGAGGAGGAGCGCGCGCTTGCGACCGATGACGTCGACGAGGAACAGCGCGCAGCCCAGCGCCGCCACGAGCTTGACGATGCCGAACACGCCGCTCACGAGGAGCGACTCGTTCGTGCCCTTGATGCCGAGGATGGCGAACAGGTCCGGCGCGTACAGCGTGATGGAGCCGGCACCGCTCCACTGCGAGAGGATCTGCACCGTGAGGGCGAGGTACAGGCGGTAGGCGTTTTTGGGGATCAGGAACATCTCCTTTAGCACGCCGGTCCAGCTCGATCCCATCGTGGCCTCCATCTCTTCCTCGTGGGCGGCACGGATCGCGGCGATCTCGCCCACGACGTACTCGTGGTCTGGCGGCAGCTGGCGAATGCGCGCCATGTTTTTTAGTGCCTCATCGTGCTTCCCCGTCTTGATGAGGTATCGTGGTGACTCGGATTGGAAGAATGTGAGAACGAAAATCAAACCAGCAAAGATGATGTGAAGACTGGTCGGCACAAGCTACGGAAGTCGAGGTTAGCATTCAACTCTCGCGCCAAAATTGCACCCGTACGAATGAGGAGGATACCGTCACTTACCCATCGATTGCTCGTCGTGTCTCCAATGTTCACCTGCGCACCGTAATTGGTGAAGTAGGCAAGCACGATGCCGAGGTAGACGCAGCCGGTGAAGATACAAGTGCAGAGACCACGGACAGACGCCGGTGCTATCTCAGCGATATACACGGGACCTACGACGGGGGTCTGGCCGACACCGAGACCAGCAATGAATCGGCCCGCGTACACGGCGCCGAGACTGTTTCCATGCCCCATGAAGATGGCGATACCCAATATCCAGAGCAAGCAAAGCTGTCGCGTGGCCCAGATACGGCCGATGCGATCACAGACCAAGAAGGCGATCAGGGCGCCGGCGACGGAGCCGACCTGCACCATGGCCGAGACATTGGCCTTTATGTTGGCCTGCTCCGTCTTGCTGTAGCTGGCATAGTCGATGGAGGCCTGGAAAACCTTGGAGTTGAAGGCGCCGTTGATCAGACCCTCGTCCACACCACGGGCGGCACCCAGGAGACCAAAGGAGCAGACGGCGAACCAGAGGCGCCAGTTGAACACACCCTTTGGCTCGTTTAGGTCCTTCAATTTGAAGATGTTGACGGGCTTCTTGACACCGCCGGCCATTGTGGGCAGTTCTCGGAAGAGCTCTCGTGAGAAGGGGTTGACGACTTGGAGGCGTGAAAGGGGGTCTCTTCTCTCGTCGATCGACTACACCTGCGGGGTGAAAGATGGTCGTCCTTCCTTCTATTTATTCGTCGGCTGACGAACCGCCATTGTCCAATGCCCATTGTTCGGCGCCCCTGCTAGGTGCTGCATTGGTATTGGTACTGTACTGTACTGTACAGTCCCGTAGCATGGGGTGCCACAAGTATTAGTCGGTACTCGTTATCCTGGTCTTCCCCTCACGAGACCCTCAAAACTTTTCTGACAAAGGTCCACGAGATGTTGCGTACGCAGTCCACGGTAGGTACACCATACCAACAGAATATTCTCAGTTCCTGTAATGAATAATAAAGAATGAAGAAGGGAAAGAAGACCAAGTCAGAGGCAATTATTCTTGATATTTACCATTACTCCTTTCTTTTAGTTATATATGATATATTGAAGCTCAGCATGTTCAACTTACAGTAGGTACCTACTTACATATAATGAAGATACCAAGAGTACATGCCCGACGGCAACTCCGATGCAGTAAGTAGCGCAGATGGCTGGAAGATAAGCCTCTTTTCGTCATTCTCTCCCTTGTCCTCACGTACTCGATATCCAATAGGCCGGTTCATCTGATATGGACTACCCCACCCCGAGTACTGTACAATAGGTACTGCATGTGAGCAATGGCCAAAACCTGATTCGAGTTGTAGATTCACTGTACAGTACTTACTTGATCAGCAATGCGACGCAGGCTAGTGGGCGCCATGCGGGGTCTCCACGGCCTACAAATAACCAGACAGAAGTTGTGGGAATGGCATGGGTGTGTCTGGATTGGGTATGTAGATGACTAGGTTAAGTCTATACTGTGCTACTGTGTACAGAATATATGTGGTGTGGTACTAGTGGGTCCACAGAAGTTGTCCCGGGACACCAAGCGGTAGTGTAACCGGGTGCCCGCATAAGATCTCATGAAAACGGACAGCGATAGGCCCTACGCACTAGCGTGTTCCCGATCCAGAAGTACTGCTCAAGACATAAGTACAGTACTGTACTGTACAGTACTGTACTACACCCATATTGATAGTTGACATATAAGACAAAAAGGTCTAGAGTTGCCTTTTGGTGAGTTGCGAATCAAACACTCACTCTTATCATGAAAGTTGACATAAGCTTTGCTCGGCCGCGGAGAGGCTTGCCAAGGAACCTGTCATAAATCACGCTTTCTCCAGTCTCCAGTGAGCAGAGAGAACCGGACCGAGCCAAGGCACCCCGGCCAAGCAACCCCAGGACAAGAACTGCAGCCAAGATATTCCGTACCGCCTGAGTGTTTTGACTTGTAGGTAGATCATCAATCGACAATATACATATCAAGATGTTAGGAAGTGGAATAAAGGGAAACCTCGGAATGGTCGGATAGGGGAGACCTATTTGGCTTGCACGCATCTTGTAAATGAGATAACTTCGAGGGAAACGTCCTATACAAAGTAGATCTTGGTCTTCTATATTCTAGAGTATATCCTATCACATCATTTATGTTATGCGGCTTATATGCCCTTTCCCTTCCATCCTCCCCACTCTGTACTTAAGAGTTGTATACGTATTCCCCCATTTAGCATACCTCACCTCTCCACTAGCAACGATTTCATTATTAAGAACAGCGTAACGCCAACCTTGGGCAAGTAAAACCAGACCTCGACTCTAACTATGTTAGTACCGTTGCGCCGGCTCGGTACTAGACTAGGGGACACTTTCGGTATCGATACTGTTTAGGATGACGCTCCTTATTCCTTGGTTGGTGCAGTGTTTGTCATGGTTGAAATGATTGCGAGGGCGGTGAGCTGTTTTAACATGACGAGCCCACACAGTATCTTTACCCCTCAGGATCCCCAACCCTGCCCCTGAACCCTGCCATTTCCCCAGCCTCTCCGCTCTCACTCCACGCTACCCCAATACAATAGAAAGTAGTGTTACGGCTTCTTTTTCCTGGAAGTTTCTCTTCAATTCAGAAAACTAAAGCAAACCACAACCACAATCCTAACAGCATGACGTTAAGGAGGACACGCTGTTTGTTTTGAAGAATCAAAATGCGTATCAATGAGCTTGATTTTCCATCAGACATGATCAAAACTGCCCGTTTTTTGTTAAGACGTTGTTGTCTTGATAGTTCCTTCTCCTCTATAACTCCGAGATCGGCCAATGCAGAAAGGGTCAACTGAGGGCGTACTCTTACCACACAATACTCTCCTATGAATCATCGCAAGTGCTCATATTGCAACACTATTATGTAGTTTACACAATTAACCAACGATAGCATGATTTATTCCCGTAACCAAGAATACAATTGAAACACATCCTCTGAACGAAGGGGTTAGCCATGAGCCTCACTTAAAAATAGAGCCTACATCTTCTAACCTAAGACATTAATTATCTTTGTAGAAGATCTGGTTTAAGCAATAGACAACTTGTACACAATCTTGATATTGGCCCCTAACATTAAGCTTAAATTCAGAAGCTGCAATGGGAAAATAAAGAAGAAACCTATGGCCTTTGCATCCCATCCCCGGAGCTCTGATCACAGCGTAGTCTTCTATCACACGACCCCTCCAGTCAGCCGTTGTGGTGGTCATCACAATAGTCTTCACGATGGCGTCCCAACACGTCCTAGTCACGCCGCCCTCCAAAGACGCCATCCTGAATTCCCTCGTCGAGAATGTCAACGCCTACAACGCACGCCTGCCGCGCCTCTACGTGGGCATGCGCGAGTGCATTCTCGACGCAGAAATGCCGCTGCTTCTCAACCTGCCTGGAGCGCGGCTCGCGTGCAGGGAGCCGCTCACCGAGTTCGAGGCCATCAACGCGCACTTTTCGGCCCAGGTGCATGCCTTTTTCAACGCACTGCACGACGTCGAGGACATGGCAGACAGACAGTCCTCGGACGAGCTGCATCTCATCCGCCAGGACAAAGGCCTTTGGCCGGCCATCCGCGTCGTCAACCAATCCTTCGACATCTACCCAGTTAGTCCCCCGGAGTCATTATTTCCCCCTTTTCGGGAATTACTAACTCGAGCGTGGAAACAGGACTGCTTGCACCGCACCTTCCACACCCGCCGCCTCACCGTCCAAAACCCGGACGACCTCCCTCTCCTCCACCGCGTCACCCAGCTGCGCGTCTTCCCTCTCCCGAGCTACGTCTCCGAGCCGGGAATGGACTTCACTCACATGCGGCCCGTATCCCCGCGCGTGCCCCTCGAACTCGCCGCCCGCCTCCCTCACCTTCGTGAGCTTGACTGCCCCTGGCTATGGGAGCGCTTTCCCATTGCCTTCTCGTCCCAAGCGTTGCGCAGGCTTGCCCGCGTCTGGGAAGGTCCCTGGCGCGATGCCCGCGCTGAATTCGGCCGGTGTGCGCGCCATGTCATGCCCCTGTTGCCATCCTCGCTCGCCAAGGCCCGCATCTGGTTTTGGCAGCCCAACTCCTGCGGGGACAACACAGACCAGGCGGCGCAGATGCCTGACCTCGTCGGCGCGTCCATCACCGACGAGTTTGAAGACATGGACCCTGTGTCTCTCGGGCTGCGGACCCTGGGGAGCCGCCTGGAGGAACTAGACATCCGCGCGCTCATCACCCCCGATCTTTTCCCATCCCGTGGCCGTGGTGCAACAGGTCATTCCTTGTCGTGGCCACACATGCGGCACCTCGGCGTAGAATTTCACCCGTGCGCGCCCGACGGGAGCTGGTACTTTTCCGGCCCGCGAGGCGAAGATCCCCACGCCACAGGTTTCGCTATCACGACAGAGGAGCACTACCCGCCCGGCCAGGAAGACGCCGACGAGACGCACGCCTTGTGGTCCCGCGAGGAGGACGAGTACACGGGCGACGACGACATATGCCTCGGCCGCCAGCCCGACATGTTCCGTACGCTCCCCATCGCCGAGCGCATCAACCCTTTGCTCTTGGCGTTTGCCTCGTCTCTCCAACGGCAAAAGATGCCCTCCCTGCAAGACGCCGAGCTCTTCACGTGGCTTACGTGGCGGCCCTCGGAGGAGCGGGCTCAGGAGTATGAGGGGAGTGATGATGCGCCTCCTTCGGCCGACAATGAGACCGTTATGTTCCGATGGGGGGTCAGATACGATGCGCCTAACGGAGATGGGAAAGGAAAAGTGACGTGGCGGGTCGGTGAGGACTGGAGGCCGGGGGACGAAATCATTAGGGCGTTTGAGGATTTGGTGGGCGGGGACCGGGAGAAGATGAGGTGGGAAGCGTTCGAGTTTGTGCGGCAGAGGGAGCAGGATGCGACCATCTTTATCTGATGAGATGATATAATTAATCGGCCATTCTTCCCCGCCACCTCAAGCACCTCTCCGCCCATACGTCCGGAGTCTACGATTTGACTTTCGACTGCGACTTCACCCGCGACTACCATTTCAGGGGGCTCTCGCGCCGTGACCTCGAGGAGCGTTGGTTTGGTTCAGACGCCCTCGACTGGCCCGCCCGCTTTGTCCGCCCGGAAAACGCGAGTTCAGTTGCAACTACGAGGACACCCTAACTTCCAAACTCATCGACGAGACCTAGCAAGACATCCGCGACGGCGTCGGTCACTTGAATATAGCAGGTGCCTTTGAGCGCGCGAATAGGCGTGCGCTGACGCTTAGGCCCCATGTGAAGGGGCAAGTGTCCTTGGTAGGATGCCGGCGTCCATCTTAATCATGACGCTAGCCTCGCACACAATAGCCGCGGCGGCCGGATTGGCGGAGCTCGACTGGTCTCGGTTGCCGTCGTCGCCGTTGCGCTTGGGGGTTAGGACGCCGGTGATCTCGCCCTTGTTGTAGAAGATCAAGGTCAGTTTTGTGACGTTCACAGCGAACCGGGAGCTAGTCTGGATATTCACTTTCAGGTGCGCTTAAGCGAGGAGGCGGTCCTCGTAGCCCGGGCCGAGGTGCCCATCACGCCCAACTATAACAAGCCTGTCTTTAAGGGCGGTACATGTCTGGGGTACTCGGCGTGCCCGTTAGCACCTACTGTCAGGATCTCTGTAGTTGGGGGTATACAATAACTTCTATTATTGCGCAGGGGTTCTAATCTAGTAAGGCTACGTAATATCGGTTTATATACACACATGCCTTTTATTCTTGATCAGGGATCGTAATAATACTCCCCTTCTCCAGCTTTTTCGACCCAAATAAAACATATACTTTTATTATTGCTGCTAGATAATTTATACGTATTATTATTTAAATTATTACTTTTAAGTTTATTAAAACTAAAATCCTTTTTTTTTTTTTTTTTTATAAACTATTTTTTATTATAATACTTGTTTTTTTTTTATATTATTTAAATAACCTAGGTTTTTTTTAATAATTTTAATAAAATTTTTATAAATAATAGTTATAGCTTTTTAAATTTTATATTAATTATTATATAAAATAATAGTATTTTTAATTAATAAAATATTAAAACTTGTTTTTTTATTTTTTATTATTTAATATTTTTTAATAAAATTAATATTTTTTTAATCTTTTATTTATTTTAATAATTATTAAACTATTATTTTTTATTATAATTTTAATATTAATTTTATTTTAGTTTTTAAGTTT
>MU384155.1:0-23474 GCA_022495065.1 Xylaria telfairii | reverse complement strand
AAACTATAATAAATAAAATAAAAAAAAAATTATATAAAAAAAAAATATAAAAAACGTTAATTTTAAATTTATTAGTTTTTTAATAATATATATAATATTTATAGTAATATAAATAAATAAAAAATAAATATTTAATAGTAATAATTAATATTTAATAATAAGGAAAAAATATATAAAAACTATTAAAAAATTAAAAAAAAAAATATATATATATAAAGTTTAAAATATATTAATTTTAAATATACTTATTTTTTAATAATAAATATAATATTTATAATACTATAAATAAATAAAGTTTAAATAATTAATAGTAATAAAAAAAAAAATTAAATTAATATAATAATAAAAATAAATAAAAAATAAAGAATAATTTATTAAAAAAAATAAAATATATTAATTTTAAATATGTTGGTTTTTTTATATAAAATATAAAACGCAGGTTATTTTAAAAAAATAAAAATGCTTATAAAATAAATTAGTTTAAAAAAAAAATACTTATTTATATTATTAAAATTAATATAAAAAAAAATAACTAAAAAATAAATAATTTAAAAGCTAAAAAAATATTAAATTTAAAAATAATAGTTTTATATATTTAATTATAATAATATAAAAAGTTTAAAGGTTATTAAAATAATAATAAACGTAAATAAGTGTATATTTTTAATTAAAACAACATAAAACATAAATATATATATATATTAAGTTTAATAACAAGTTAAAAATAACCACGCTATATTAAAAAAAATATTAATTAATAGCTTTAAAACTATTAATAATAAATATAAAATATATAAAGTAATTAATAACTAAAGGTTTTTAAGAAGAGTTGTTTAGGGTATAATAAAGTCAAGTAATGAGAAAGGAAGGAAGGGCCACATACAGATCTCCAGCGGAGCTGGAGATATGTGTGTGGGCCGCGCAAAGCCTTAAGGCTTTGTGCGGCAGCTGCCAACAGGTGGCAGGCCGAAGGCCGTGCCCACCAGTTGGTACTATCTGCACCTGCGGTACAGACCCCCTTAAGGAATCCTATCAGTTTTAATAGTTAATATAATTTTAAATAATAAAATTAAAAATAAAAGTTAATTAAGTGCTAAATAAGCTAGGATTAATAAGTATTAAAATTAATAAAAAGCACTAAGCAGTTATTACTAAGTAAAAGTTTATAATAAAGCTTTATAATATAAGTTTTTTATTAAATATACCCTGTAAAAAAAAAAAAAAAAATCGTAAAATTACTTAAATATTTACTTAAATAACTTAATAAATATTTACAAGCAATAGAAATCTTTGTTTTGCTATAGCAAGTAAATTAAAATCGTTGCTTTGCTTTAATTGGTCAAGTTATTTATAAGTCAAGCAAAGGAATACTTGACTTGTGTGGACCGCTGGCTATTGCCCTGTGAGAGTCGGAGAATATTGCAAAGGCAATTCTGGATATTGTGAGCTTTTGACTTGCAAGATTATTCAATAGACTAAAATACGACAGATACGGACTTGAGAATGGCTGAGTCAGAATTCATCGCGTCGGGCAGCGCGAAAGAGATCGCGATGAAGATGTCTGATCAAACACGAAACTATCCTAGCTATGGCAATAGAAGTAAGGTAGATATACATCTGGGTCGACCCAAGGTACAGCCGCGAAATGGGCTCTCTGCAATGACCGACGACTTACATGCACATCTGCGGTTCGTGCCGTGAGACTTCGATGCCGACTTCGACAGGACGGACCACGTGGAGATCAGCATCCACCGAATCTTTGCGGATTTCGTCGGGGCTGAGGCTCCGATAGACAACATAGAAGGCAACCAGCATATTGCACGTAATGCCAAAGCTCTTTATATTGACCGCCAATCGCAAATACCATTCACCTTCCTCTTCTGAGGGCCGCCCGGTAAGTAACTTCGATGCAATCTTGGTTAGGAATCCTATTAATCTAGTCTCAGGTACGGGAAAGACTACAACCGCCCGCCGTATGGGCGAAGTCTTCTACAACATGGGCTTTCTAGCCACGAAGGATGTGGTCAACTACTCTGGAACTAGCCTCATCAGCGAATTTGTTGGTCATACAAGCCCGAAGAGACAGAGATTCTTTCAAAAGGCTTTTGACAAAGTTCTTTTCATCGATGAGGCATACCCTCTGTCTGATAATCTGTTCGAACAGGAGGCTGTTGCCGAGATGATAAATCTCTTGACTCACAATATGTACAGCAACAAGATCATCGTGATTCTGACTGGTTACGACAAGGATATTAACCGGCTGATTTCAATCAACCCTGGCATTGGCTGCTGCTTCTCTGAAGTTCTCAAACTCGATTATCTTGTACCCAAGCAGTGTTTCAAACTCCTCATCTGTTATCTTCAGGAGAAAAGGCTCGATACAAGCACTGTCAATACACTGGCTGAGAGTAAGTTGCTCGGGCCGTTTCAAGACCTATGCACATTTCCGGGATAGGGGAATGCCTGAACGTCCAGGCGATTGCCTGATCGATCTTCGGCTCAATCATGAAGTCAAGGAGGCGGCCACCAAGTCTTGTTGTGACAGACGAAATCATCTAGAGTGAGATGTACCAGATGCTGAGCGGACGGAGAGGAAATGCCAAGCACTTGCGAAACCTGTCTCGGAACCACGATATCGCACTCATCGAATTCGGAAACGGAGCCTTGTCACGGATTAGACAGCAACTCGCAGATCAACGGGACTGTTTTAAGCAAATGAAGACCGCGGTAGACAAAGAGACTAAGATCATGGGTCAGCTGATGGAGTCGGGACTTTGTCCTCTTAGGTAGGTGTGGAGTAAGGAGACCAATGACTATCGCTGCTCAGGGGGTTCATACTCTAAGTCTAACGCGGATATTCTCTCGGAGCCCAAGCTTTAGAGGAGATGCAAGAACTTGAAAGCAACTGAAACTCTAAATAGAGTTTTTACTTCGATTGTGGGCAGCCGATCTTCTTCTGGTGACTCCGATGGTTGGACGCTCAGTTATTGCGGAACTGCTCGAGATATCAGTTTTCAGCCGATGTAGTTTACGTATTTCCTAGGCGCGAGTTTCGCGGTCAATGGGCAGCAAGGGCGACCATCTACTTAATCCAGAGTACCACTAAACAGCGCTTTCCTGACGTAAAACATGTTAAATAACGCAGCTATTACTGTGTTTGCCTAATTCAAGTACTTTTCCAGCAGTCGTTAACTTATTTACATTATTCTACAGAGTATAACTCGTTTAATTCAAATAATTTTTATCAATGAATCTATATCTATTATTTTTCATTATTCTCTCCGACCCTATATCACATGTACGTGCGAGAGTCGGGCCTGGTGCAAGATCCTCAGAGTCCTCAGGTAGTATTCATAAATAGTAGGCTCCTCCTGTCCCCGGAGTGGCCTCAGGCCGTTAAGTGCACTGGTGCGACAAAACTAGTCATGGATAGCTGGCTAGCACGCATTATAGGGGGACTTGGGGCCCATGTTGGGTGAGATGATCAGCCACCTGTGCAACACACATGTTTACTCACACAATTTCTGCTGTACATATTTCTTTCCTTCTACATCCTACTATTAATATCTAAATATGGCCCTAGCTAGGAGCACTGCCTCTGCAAAGGACACTAATTGTGACAAGAGTACAGATATTTTATTTATACAGACAATAAAGCGTTCTTACTATATCTACACAGTTAGTTAAGTAGTTAAGCTGAATGCCGCCTTTCCAGAGCTCGACAACCATAAATTTAGATCTCTTAGCGGGCAGTGTTAACTGTGATAAATTACTATGCGTTATTCCCCAAGCGTCAGTCTTATACTAAAAGCAGGAAAACCATGCGCTGATGTGAGCAGTATTCGACAAAGCTCTTGATTGTTCTAACTCGGTGGCGTTTCCGTAGCAGCTTTCGGTGAAGCACCCGCTTAGCCGATCAATAGTTTTAAAGTTCGAAAATAGGTCAGCAAAGTTGCCAGGGACGCTGCCCAGAGGCCAGCGAAGCTGACGTTGCCCCTAGTGGAATTAAGGTAGCAGGCTAGTTAGTAATCTGACATAGTATATCCCACAGGACGCCACTTCGTCGGCGTTGCACAGTACCGAGAATAGCGCCCTCGGATTCTCTCGGAACTCCGTGAGCTATAGAAATAGCACTTAATGGATACCCTTTTGCTCCGACTACCTCAAGATAGGACTACCGACCTTACCAGATGCCAATAATGCCACTGAAGGAATTCATCTCCACAGTGGCGATATCCTTGCGAAAACTGCTCAACTAGCAATGGCGGACCCCTGCCCGGTGGCTTTAGAAAGCCATGCAGCGAAAAAGGCGAACAATTAGGGACTAGGAAGGTAGTGTTGCATGGAGGCAAGATTAGGAAAGCACGTCGCCTTGCTGGGCTGCCTCATTTGAGATTTGATTCCATGGGTACTTGTCGATCAATACAGGACCAACTACAGACAATCAAGTTCGTGGTTGTGTGGAGAATTGCCGTTTTACGATTACCTAGGATAGTACTACATTGTCTCTTACCAGACGTTTTCATATTGCCATCTTTGTCAAGTTAGGATTCCTCAGATCCCTTCCCACCAGGGCCAAGGCTTATAATTATCGGAGAGGGTAAATATATTCATTACGTGATTGTATTACAATGCCGCTGGGCTCATTTATGCCATGATATACACGACTCAACAGACGATATAGTACAATATCTTAATATCGTTACGTTAACTCGAACGGTACTGCGTTTCTAATGGCGAGAAACAAGAAAAAAGTATGCATGTTATCTCATAGAATTGGATTTAATGAATTACTAGAGCTGGATTCAAATTTAGACATTTGATTAGCAGAGAGACCACGTTACCACAGCATCAGATTCAAGTCAGCAAGGACAGAAATGTAATGTAAAAAATGACCAACCTTCTAATATCTAATAATAACCAATAAGTAAATACATGAAAGGTTAACAACAGTAAGTGAAAATATGTGCTGAAAAAGAGTAACGCCCGACAAGGAATCCAAAACCCCACAGTGGCCTCGCCGGTCAGTTTGTATGAATCCTCCACAGCTCTCTGGGATGCTCTGTGCTAAACGATGTCCTTGTGTGGAGCATCGAGATGTTATCGTTTACTAGAATATCTCCTTCCTGCCACGCGAAGCGAAGGCACACGCGGCGGTCGTACACCAAGCTATTCACCAGGTCGACCACTTTCTGGGACCCTCCGTCATTATCAATGCTCACCTCTGTGTGCCCAAAGTTTGTCTTCCATTGCGGCCATGACTCGTGCCATCGAATGCACGGCGTATTCTTCGTCGGGTGGGGTACCACCAAGTCCATATCTTCTAGAGTGCTGGCAAAAAACCCATGAGTTCTACAGGTCCACTTAAGCTTTGCCAGCCTCTCAATGGGATTGTTCTTAGGCAAGTAGCGCGCAAACAGTTCAGACGACGTGAATAGTGTATACCCGTCGCCAAGCTGTGCCGCCGACTGTGAAACAAAGTACTGGAAGTGAGGAGCGGTAATAATCCGCTTTTCTATTCCTGTTGCTTCGTCCTTGACCATCTTGGTGACAAAGATACCGTCATAGTGCATCGGCATAGCTTCAGCTGATGATACGTTATTGCTTGTAGGATCCCTATTAGACTCGTTTCGGACTACTTCGATAGTGTGGCCACGGAAAGGCACAACTGGACCGAGATGCCAGGCCTTCGCAACGAACTCCTGCTCGTTTTTTGTATTTGAGAAATCCCGAAGGACGACGGGAGAGCAGCCAATGGCCAGCTTCCGAACTTTTTGCATGTCTAGCATAGAAAGCGGATATTTATATCCAGGCGCGGGTTTGACAATGATTCCGCATGGGTAGAGGAATTCAAATGTAACGTTCATGTTCGGCCAGTTGAAGGCGTCAGATCGCTCACGAAAATAACTCGGACGTCCATCGGCATCGTAGATCAAGTCGTATGTCAAAGCTGACACTGTAGCGGCATGTGCGATAGAAATGCTTCCGTTCAGACCTCGAACAAGGGCCCCATGCCAGGGAGTGGCAACAGCCTGGTTGTCTTGCGGGAGTGTAGCGATTGATACCTTGTTGGTATCTTGCGAAGGATGAATAGAAAGTCGGATGAAGTCAGAGTACTTGCTTCTGATTACCTCAGCAAACGCCTAATTTCAATTCAAGTCAGAATAATGTTTTAATAAGTGTGCTGTGCCGCTTTAAGGGAGGTTCCAGGTGGGGCGGTATCCAGATGTGATCCGTTGACTAACCTTTCCTCTCGTTATCATAGCCTTAGCCACCTCGCCAATTTGTCTTCCTTGTTGAGATTTTGAGCGGCCATTTCGACTGAGGTCCGTTTCTAAGAATTTCCGGTATCCCCTGTATGTTTTCAAGATGTCCGGATCGTTCGCAATAGCGTCCACAACGTCGAAATCGGCTGGACCGTGAGCTTCAAGAAGGGTACGAAATTCAGGTACTTTCTCCAAGTACATCTCCTCGTTAAGATTTTCAGATGCATGTTCAGTTCCTACTAGATCGCAAATGCGGGCGAATCGAATGTATCTGCATCCGTTATCCTCAGCCATCTGTCGGAGGTGTTGCCCATATCTCCACACTTCCAGATCGGAAACCCCGAGTATATCTAACAAGTTATTAGTCTGTGTTTAAAAAGTATGTTTGCTTTATTTACCGTTGTATGTAATCCCATCAGAAACAATAGACAAATATGCATCACACTCTGCGGCGTCTTTAATAGCCAAACATAGGCCGTTGAGGTGGAGCAGCGCAATCCGTTCAGCCTCATCTGGCAAAACCCCCAAAACCTTCTCCGTACGGTTTGGCGACTTGAAAGGGAACGCAGGAATAACAAGCTCGATGGGTCTGCCCTGCTCAAGGGCATTTTGGATTTGGGTCTGAGAGAACTTGATAGATTGCGGAATGTCCTTGTCGTGTTTGTACTCTATGCGATAACTACGAAATACCAGATATGGTCAGCTAATAGAGTAGGAACAAACGAAGACGAATAAATATTAGGTATCATACCGGTTAAGTACTAAAGCAGCGGCTCTTGCACGTTCCATAACCGACTTTGGTTGGGGGGGAATCGACTTGGGTAGCTTGGTAACATGCTCGCTTGTGGCTGAAGCATCGACGCCTGAGCGCTCGCTGTCTGCTATAGAGCCATTTTCGTTGTCACTTGATGGTGCCGTGCTAGATTCGACTTCACAGCTAGATACAGTGACGGTTGATTCTTCTTTCGTCTGGAGTGGGGCGGCGGCTGTTCTATCCAGGCCAATTTCGCCCTTTGGCCTGTCAACCACAGAGTGAACAGAATCTAGGTGTTGAAACGATGGTACAGCCATGTTACGAGAACCCAACATTGCATAAATATTGTATAATGGTTTAGGGGAGAAGAAGAGATTCTTGATGTTGGGGAATAGTGAGTGGTTTCAGAATTGAACCGGGTGAAATAGATGCCTGCCAGCGCTCCCTGGTCTTATATATTTGATAGAACCTTCGCGGGCTCTATATCCCGTATTAGGAAGCTCTTCATCACGAAGCATTCAAAGTACTCAGTTGGCTTAGATCTACGTTTCAACTTGTTGCCCTCTTACACCATAGACGTGATCAAGGAATAAGCCGCTTCGTTCCCGGGAGTGACCGCTGACGTAAATCCTATATCTAGTATGTGTGGGCCGTTAGATTAACCCTTGTTCTAAATAAAGCATTTTCTGTGCAACAATGCAACTTTTATTACTTATACGAAACATGCATTTGGATCGCTCATTGCCCAGCCTTCCCGGATAGTAAATAATATGTAAATGCTCCTCAGGCATCAAGAATTTCAAATACAGTTTTACACTATGATAGTCTATAGACTAATCGATTCAGCGTGTGATTCACACGCTTGTCCAAGTCCGTGTAGCCGAGAATGTGGCGGATTGACAAAGTGGAAGGGAAATTTAGCGGTTGACTTCCATTGGCATAGAGGACAATGCATGTGTGGTATTTGTGAGGTTCTGTCCCAGCCTAGCTAATGCTAGAGTAAGTACCTTGTAGTATGTTTGGGAGATTACGGTACGTAAGCGGGGTTACCTGCCTAACACGTGCAGGGAAGACTAGCATAGCCAATAAAATAATAGAACTAATACTTTACGCTGGTCCTAATAGGATATGCCGAAGTAGTTTACCTATCCATAGTATATCATGCGGTTCCGCCCAGAACCTGGCGAGAACATATATACAGTACAGCCAACCAGAAGTTCCCGCAGTCTGGAGGAAGATAGATTTCTCACGTATCAAGGACAAGTTGAATGCGCGGGGGAGCAGATAGGTTCGGTCAACAGCTAAATAGGTAATCTTTGGATGAAATGCTTGGGAGTCTTTACTCTGAGGTGAGACATGACAGGATTAGAGACATGACATGAACAAGCTTTTGTAAAGCATGGCAACGCCTCCAAGCCAATTGATACTTGTTGCAACGGATAATTCCGACACTTCGTTGGCGACCCCCATACGCGGACATGCTCTGCCGTGTCAAACGTGTGTGCCCTGGTACCCCTTATACAAGCAACGTAGCCCAAGTACCCACGCGACATAACGCACTAGGTTAGATTAGACTCTCTGGCAGGGCGTACAGGGGGTTTTCCCGCCTTTTAGGTATCAGATCGAACTGCTGACTACGGAATACGTGTATACTAGTTCTAAAGACCCCGGTTAATAAAAGTACCTAGCCTAGCCTAGCCTTTTAGCGCGTTTCCCTGTATCTCAGTTTCCTTGAACATGACCATTCTTCTCGAAATTATAGAGCTTCTATTATTTTGCATATTGTATAATATTGTGGTTGGTGGCTCGTAAAACATATCCCCCTGGAGCACCCTTAGTGGTAAAGGGTCCTAAGACCGCACGTACTATGGTACCGCTTTTCTAGCATGTGTACATAAATCTGCCGCCCTTTGGTACTTGCCTGGAAAATCCCCTTGTGGCGCCTGTCCGAAAGCCTTGTCTAAGCGCAAGAACCCATATCTTCAGTGGGGTGTACCAGTAGACCGGGTAGTCTGACTAATGGGAACGACCTGTTGGTAAAATATAATACTACTTAAGTAAGTAGCATGCTACTACTGTACAGTACTGTAGGTACATGGTTGACAGGGGTTTTATGCTAATCGCGGCAGATGCATAAGTACTGTGGGGCGATGGCTTCCAAGCGTCAATCCCCAGGGCAATTTAGACCAACAACGAACGTGGCTTCAGCACCCAGTTGTCCTCGGCGTAGTAAACCATTAATTGCGCGCAAGCAAAGCCTAGAAAGGCAAATTCTATTGCTAGCCTATAACCCTATCTCCATAGTTTTTCAGTTGAGGTGGAATTAGATTGGCTGGATCAGTGACCGTGAGTTTCTGCTATTAGGTAAGCAAACTAGCCTTATTCTGGATGTACTTGCGATTGACGGCGGCTATACAGGAGCAGAAAAGCCGCGACACGGATTTTAGTTCCTGCCCTACAACCTCCACCTGCCAGTAGTACCACCGGCCGGTCAATTCTCTCGGGTCTAGCGAAAGTGTAGCCTATTTTCAGCTTTGAACGCATTTTTCATTTACACCAGCACATGTACACGTTTGCCTAGTTCGGTATGATGCCTCCAGATTAATGCAGGTCAGATTCTAGGAGCGTTTAAGAAATCTACGGGCCAAGCCAACCTATCGGACCGACCGCCTTTTGCTTCCCGGGTGAGAATAACATCCCCAGTGCGGTATCATGATGACATGATGGCGGTTAACTGTAATCCAGTGGGACACTTCGACTGCCTGAGAACCACGCTGACAACTACCTACCAGACCTAGTAGAACACTGCCGCAATTCTAGAACTACGATTGGCGGTGTTGGTAGTAGCTACAAATATACGTAGTTGGAGAAATAAGCAGTTGTCAATATGACTACATGAGATGTATCCCAGCAAATAAAAGACCAAACAGAGGATAGTAAGCAACCAAAGATGTCAATGATCCTATTATTATCTATCTTACAAATATTTTTGTCCGACGGAACTATCGCTGTTCCTGCATCGGCTGTTGTAGATTTCCGCCTTCATTTGGCTTATATGGACAACTTGAACCAAAGCCTGACTGACTCCTTTAAAGCTTTAAACCTCCGACGTGACAGTTGTCACTTACTTGCTACTACCGATTTATGGTTTCTAGTAACTGGCCGGCAAAATGGCTAACATTTTATTTCTTACGGCCTTCGCGATTATTTGCTCATTCGCAATCGCATACTTGAAAGGCGTTGGGAGAAGGCCAAGTGATTTCCCACCAGGACCCCCGACCCTCCCAATCATTGGAAATATTCACCAGGTTAGTATTCGGTGTTATTGGTAGAATGTATTAATGTTTTACTAACTACGAGGGACGACAGTTACCCAAATCACAGCCTCACAAACAGTTTCAGAAATGGGCAAAGGAATACGGTCCAATCTACAGTTTGGTGCTTGGAACCCAGGTCCTGATCGTGATATCGGATGGAGCAGGAGTTAAAGAATTGCTTGATAAGAAGAGTGCTATCTGCAGTGACCGAATGCCTTGGTATATCGGGCAGACCTTGTGTAGCGGTGGGCAACGGTTTCTGATGATGGTGAGCTATTTGATAAAGTGAGGTTGGAGGCGTGCTAACACACATTAGCCTTATGGTGACGAGTGGCGAACGTTTCGAAAAGTTGGTCATCAGTCGATGAACTCATGGGCATCTAAGAGGTTTATTCCCTACCAGGATGTTGAGAGTATGCAGATGTTACGCGAGATGCTGCACCAGCCGAAACTATTCTACGAGAGTTTTCGCCGTTTCTCGAACTCGCTTTCAACGCATATGATATTCGGGTATGTAATAAGAAGATTGTGATGTAATGAATATGGTACTAATGATGCTCAAGGTTCCGGACAGTTGATCACGACGACCAACGGCTTCGCCAAATATATAATGGGTCCTTGGATTTTAGCACCCTTGCTGTGTCTCCTGAATCAGCTCTCTTTGATGCGTTTCCCCTGTTGCGTTACGTTCCGGATTTTCTTAGCTCGGTTAAATCGCGCGCTAAAGCCTTGCATGAAAAGGAGCGGCCATTTTTCCTTGGCTTTTTGCAAGAAGCGAAACGCAGTTTTGAAGCTGGTACATTGAAGCCCTGTATTGCCGCCGATATGATAACGGCACAAGAGAGCGAGGGTTTTAGCGACCATCAAGCAGCATACGCGCTGGGTAGCTGGCTTGAGGCAGGGTCCGATACTACGTCATCGACAATGTATGGCTTTGCTTGTGCTATGCTGCTCTTTCCTGAGGTTCAAAAAAAGGCACAAGCAGAGATCGATGAGGTTATAGGGTCACGTTTACCTACATTAGACGATGAATCCTCGCTTCCCTATATTCGGGCGTGTGTGAAGGAATCTCTTCGCTGGATGCCCGTTGCTTCGATAGGCGCTGCTCCTCACGCCGTAACTCGGGACGACGTATATATGGGCTATAGAATTCCTAAGGGTGCTGGTCTTGTCCACAATATCTACACCCTCAACATGGACGAGAAAAGATACCCAAATCCTCGCACCTTTGACCCTGAGAGATTTTATCGCGACAAGCAGTCGGCAGCTGAAGCAGCGCAGAACCCCGATTGGATGGCACGAGACCATTACGGCTTTGGCGCCGGCAGGCGTATTTGCCTCGGAATGCATATCGCAGAGAGGAGCTTGTTTCTTACTATAGTTCGGATGATGTGGGCGTTTGACTTTTCTCCTGAGAAGGATGCTGCTGGTAAAGACATTCTGCCGGATGGAGATAATCTAACCCCAGGGTTAGCACAACAGCCCCCGCGGTTTAGTGCTCGTATCGTACCAAGAGACCCAAGAAGGACGCAGATTATCGAGGAGGCAGGGTATGAGTGATATGGTCACCGTTAGGGAAGTCATGAAACTAAGCTAAAAATGGCCTCGACCCTGTTTTGAATATTTACCTAGAACTAGCCCTTCATTGTAGAATTATCATATTTCCTCGAAGTTGCGTAAGCATTGCCTACACTGGTAATCTATAATTCTTTGATATTTAGCGGGCTTGAATTCCTATGGACTTGAGTGCTTTCACACGGCTAAGGCCGAGTGTGCCAACGCCAGCCAGCCAGCCAGCCAGCCTTCCGGTAAGACATACCATACATTTGAAGCCAGAGACTGTTGATCGGCAAGGATGACATTACACCGTGCTGGTATGCGTAAGTGTGTTGTTAGTTGTACACTACAAGTACACTAAGTAAATACTACCCTCTACCCTGTATGATGAAGGCTGGGAGTCGGGACCGGGCAACGCACCTGCCAGGCCTGGGTTGGTCAATGGATACTTACAGTATAGCTGACAGAGAGTGATTAGGGGTGCAGCGCCCCACTTGGGCACCCAGTGCAGGTATTTAAATCACTGGCATTATCTCCGGTCTCCTCCGAAGATCTTGATCCAACTGTTGCCTACCTACTGTACATTGTACCTACCTACTTTATGTACCTAAGTTAGGTACCAGGTAGGTACCTAGGTAGTTACCGTACTTTACCGGCCATGGTTCCAACTCTTTACCAATGCCACTAGAACTGAACTCTTTCCTCAACAGTGATATAATTCAATGAAGAAAATTATTTATATAGAGCATTTACAATTAAGGTAAGAGCTTAGTAGTAGAGGTGAGTAAGGCAGAAGTGGTGCTGATGGTTTATTCTAGGTACTTACCTACCACCTGTAGATCTCATCAGCCCCACCCTTACAAGTGGCCCCTTGTCTAGCACCCTTTGGGGACCCGCTATAAGAGGTTCTTCCGCAGCACCATCCTTGGCAATAATGTGCAAACTACCTAGGTACCCGCCACTGCAATAGGGCTGGCAGGTCGTTCCGTTGTAATTGTTTTAGTTGGTTTGTATTGTCGTGTTGCAGCCCTTCAGCCTTAGAGCTTTCGGCTCCTTTGCATTAGTGTCCTTCACCTTCACCTTCTTTGCAGAACTATTAATAGACTAACTAGGATTAGGTTAGTTTAGCGCCTAGACAGTAAGATATGCTGGAAATTTATTCGCACTATACAGTAAATCCTTGCCAAGGACACTGCTCGACTTTGGCCACAACCTTTGTAACTGAGGGCGAGATACTTTTTGCGCAGCACCCCAAATGGTTGGCATGCTAAGAATGATTACTTGCCAAGGGTTCAGCGGAGTCCCTAGGGGTACATGCCGATTACATGAGTAACCCCATCCAGAAAGCCGAGCCAGGGTGCGGATGACATGCAATCTGCTTCTGACAATAAATACAACCATTCTGCCTAGCCCTATCCAACACCTCGCTGATAATCTCGACCGAGTTCTTATACACAGTCATGGACTTATTCGGACGCGAGCATTCTCGGCACGTAAGCTAACCGCAGACTCGTATCATTGCATGTCCTATCTCTCCAGAACTAAAGCTCAGTTGATTGAAGAGAAGAGGACTATTTCTTGATGCCTTTAGAGCGCGTCATGAGTAACGTGGGTATTGAGGCTCAGCCTCGACCACATGGGGCCGACCCAATATCTTTGAGACAGGAGAAGAATTTAGTGGAAGTTGAGGTCGAATCGAGATGGCCCGCAGACAGTATTTCAACTCGACGTGAGGTTCTCGTAGTTTTTGTTGTTTGCATGTCGCAATTCTGTACTCGTAAGTGGCGTTACTAGCCCCTCCCCCAATCCCTTGTCATTCACTAGAATGTCTAGATATTTCATACGGAGTGTCGTTATTCTAAAGTTGCAATGATCACTAACATGTAGTCATTACAGAAGCAGCCTTCTCGGAGACATTAGTGCTCTTGCGCACCATCGGCGAATCGTTTGGGTTCGCGAGTTCCAACCCGAGTATAGCCCAGCTATCGTGGCTTGTCGCGGGGTTTGCCTTGACTGTTGGCACTTTTGTCCTCATATCGGGCCGTTTGGGAGATATATTTGGATACAAACGCATGCTCCTGATCGGGTACGGTTGGTTTGCTGTTTGGTCTGTTGTAGTTGGGTTGAGCGTGTTTTCGAACCATGTCTTGATCATCTTCGCCCGTGTATTTCAAGGTATCGGCCCAGGTATCTGTAAGTTCTCATTGGCGATTTCCTTCCTTTCATGGCATAAATATCCTCCTCAGGTTAAGTCCCAGTGACCAGTCCCGTATATCCATCTACCACACTAGATATTCGTCTCGAACTGCTGCTAACTGCGAATAACATAGGCCTACCCAATGCCCTCGCAATTCTGGGTGCCGTCTATCCGCCTGGGCCAAAGAAGGCCATGATATTCGCGTTTTTCGGTGCAATGGCACCAGTTGGCGCTATTGTCGGAGCAGCCGTCGGCTCTTCTCTTGCGATAGTGTGGTGGCCGTGGGCCTTCTGGACAATGGGTATCTGGCTTGCTATTGTGACTGTACTCGGATTGGCAGTGATCCCCGATCTCCCGCGAACAGACTCCATGTCCGCCCCTACGACTGACTCGATCTGGCGCACACTGGCTGAAGAACTGGATTTGCCAGGCGCTGCGACTGGTGTTGCATCTTTGGTACTTTTTAATTTCGCCTGGAATCAAGCGCCGATTGTAGGGTGGAGTTCGGCTCAGACTATCGGTAAGGACCTCTCGGGGAAATTATCTTCTTGTTTAGGCAACTTCTACAGCAAAGCCTTTCCTTTTCGGGGCAGGACAGCGTCTTGAAGTGGCTAAAACCCCTCCCAAATCTGCTCCCAAAGACAATAACTGACTCTGAGTGTTGAAGTGTCTTTGATCCTGTCGTTATTGCTATTCGTACTATTTGTTTACATCGAATTAAAGGTCTCGAAGCCTTTACTACCCTTACACGTCATTAATGGTAATATGGCCTTCATCCTGGTCGCTTTAGGTTGCGGTTGGGCTGCCTTTGGTATCTGGATTCTTTATTTGGTCCAAATCCTCCAGGAGATTCGTCATCTCTCTCCTCTACAAACCGTGGCGTACTTGGTACCTCTTGCTGTCGCTGGTTTTATTGCGTCCATATTTACTGGGTTACTGCTTGGCCCTTTGCAGACCAAACCACCTGTTTTAGTATGTTATTTTCTCCCTATACCCTTATAGGAGGTGGCTCTACTCTTCGAGAGAACTACATACAATTGAAAGCCCCTTGATCCTCTTGTTTCAAGACATAGAATCATTGCTAACCTTGAATCTCAAGATGATCCTAGCCCTCGCTAGTTTTACGATCGGAACGGCACTTATTGCAACCGTGCCGCCTGATCAAATCTATTGGGGCCAGATTTTTGTTAGTACTATCATTATGCCATTTGGAATGGACATGAGCTTCCCGGCGGCCACACTTATTCTCTCCGACGCTGTAGACAAGGAGCATCAGGGTATCGCTGCTAGTCTTGTTAACACTGTAGTGAACTATAGCATCTCGCTCGGGGTTGGCTTTGCAGGTACTGTCGAAGTGCACGTGAATCACGGTGATAAATTGGCTGGCTATAGAGGAGGACTGTACTTGGGTACTAGCGTCGCTGCTTTGGGGCTTGTCATTAGCTTAATATTTAGTATAGTGCACAGGAAAATGTAAATAAATAGAATGGGAAATGGCACTAACACATGGTCTAGGTGGTGTTTTTGGCTTCTCAAGCACCAACAGACTGGATTCACAGCTGATAGTTAAAACCTATATATCACATAGGAATTATATATAATTGTAAGACTCTATACAGAGCTTCCGCCCGTACTGGCAGCCATATTTGCCAAATTATATACCCAATTAGACAAACCAGCAACACAAGGGATTATTAGCTGATGGTTCTGCATAATCAGTAATAAATCGAAAAAAGAAAGCACCGGGCATAGAATAAGCAAGCCCCGAGATTCGCAAGCCAAGGACCCAGTTAGCTAAGTGTCTAGTAGCTCCAGTCGAATCTCTAATGCATTGCCAACTGGGTGATATCCAGATCAATTTCGTCTTTACTGTAAAAATTGCCGTTGCCAAAATAACACTTCTCTTTCCAGGTGCATACAATCAAGCTCTTATAACTATTCTTCTCTGATCCTCCCCGGCCTTCACTGGAAGCTTGCAAGTGTTGATTGTCTCAATAAAAGCGGTATGCATATAGCATAGGGGCAGGGGAGCACGGCCCTTACCAAGGAATGTAAATCAGCAAGCTCGACAGCCCATAGGTTCATTTGTGCCTTGAACGATTCCTGGCATCTCTATGTGGAAACGTCCCCCGTGTTACACTTGCGTACCTAGGTAGCTATGATTCTAGCGACAATTGAGAACAAGACAGAATCGCAAGAGTACCTACCTAGTGCAACGATGCGGGTGTTACTACGAAGATTAAACTTGTTCGAGGAAGGTACCTACACGTAGGTAGCAACTGTTGGCTTAAGTACCCAAGTACGTAGTAACTTCTATTATTAGGGTGTTGGCAAATTATATTGGATATCTTCTCCTTCTAATTATATCCCTTCTGTTCATTTATCTCCTTTCGTTCTACAACCTTTGAAGCCACTGCCCATTCAAGTTTTCTGGGCCAGCCAACGTGTAGGCAGTTGTTGCCAATTGAAGTCTTTCGGTATCAAGTTGCACTCATTCTCGAAGAAAACCCATCTTGAGGTAATAAATACCACGGTCATTTGGCTAAAAGGTACATAAATTACCCAGCCTATCTATCTATTGCCTCTGCCGCCTACGCCCAACATCTTCATGCCGTAAGTAGCCACCTCCAATCCTCCTACGCCTATATAATAATCAGGAATCTAGTCGTCTTGTTCCCTGCTGCCGGTGCTTGCACGCCATGTCTAGGTGGGAGGATTCTGCCAAACCCTCCTGTGAGGAGTCAAGTAGTAAGTGTGTGACAGAGAAAGCGACTCGATAATACTTCATCAGTGGCTGCATTAGCGGTATAGCACAAAAAGTCTATATAGGCCCCTAAAAGATAGGGTAGCTCCGGCCTACCGATACCGCAAAGGTTGGCTTCAGTTAGATTGATTAGGCTAACTGGTTAATAGCAGGAAGCAGTATTAAATGTTCACGATGCATGCACGCCGCTAAGGCTTGCGTCCTCGTTAGTACCTATCCCTCTCCTCTTACAAGGCAGCCACTTCACAGAAGCTAATACCCGTTAGCCCACTGGTGCTATCAAGGTGCGCGGTCTTAAGCTAGAACGTATCCTCGCCCAGGAGACGGAGCGCAACGAGGTAAGTAGAGACTCTACAATCCTTCTCCTGGTACTAATAGCCTGACCACTGGTAGACTGTTAAAGCCGCTCAACTGGCATTTCGACGTCTTTTCCAGGAAAATAAGAGGCCTATTGGCCATGCCGCCAACATAATAGAGGCCACTGCACAGCGGAATGACCGCAAGCTTCTCGCCCTTGAGCGCACCGCCCGCGCTACCGAAGCCCTCGCCGCTGCTACCAAGGAGGCCGTCGCTGCTACTAGGGATGTCGCTAATTGTCTCCGTTCGATTGACGGACATCTCGTTAAACTCTCCGAGTCCTACGGCAAAGTTGTAAGCAGTGTTCCCATTGGGGTTGTAATGTTCCTTTCGCAACACCTACTAACTGTCTTCTTAGCACCAGGATGCCCTCCAGGCCCCCTCTGACTCCGAGGGAGGTGATTAAATGACGGTTTCTCTGCTAGGCTACATGGGGTTTATGGACCCTAGTATCATTGTTGAGAATGTGGGCTAATTCGTCGTTTTCTTGAACCCGCAATCTGAACTGACTTTCATCTTCGACCTGACTTTGGACCTGATACCTTTGCCCCCGGCCCTGGGCTAGGGTCTTACTTTCAATACGTCATGGTAATATCTCAGAAAAATGGACCAATTTGAACAGCCGTGTATTATCACCGAGACCACAACGACGGAGTCGATTCTGCTTGTCTGGTCATCTAGGCAATGAGCTCGCACATCGATGTATCGAGAGGAATCTACTAGCTAGATAGCTAGGCAACAGGTATAAAGCATGACGGCTTTCCTGAATAGGTACCTAACATTGCACAAACATCATACCCGAGTTACATCCGAGCTGTCTTCTCAGGACGGCCAGAATAACCAACGTCAACAAAAGCAATACCCAACAGAGACCTAAACTAAATTTAGAAGGTTACGAGATTGTTCATGTGTCTGACGGCTATGAACTCGTCGGCCGTTTCAGGCTTCAGGCGACAACGGATATACTCAAATGCCTCAAGGTACGAGGTAGGTAGTCAATCCAAGCACGGCTACAACGCGGTCGCCTGAAAGGGAGAGTCTGCTGAATAAGTCCAAGTCAGCAGCAATATCCTCTACAACTCGCCAGGCACAGCGGTATTAATAAGTTCTACTGCAGCTTCGGTGATGATGCTCTTACCGCTACTACCTCACATGGAATCCTACTTAATTAGGGGTTTGACGATCTAGCCCTGATTAGGGAGTTGTGCCACGAAATCGGTACCGAGGTGGAGATTGTGAGGCTAAAACATACTGTACCTGGTAGGCACGGAGTACTACGGTATACTAAGGCTAGCACCCTGGTCTAGGTACCTGAGGGCACCTGAACTCTACTTTTTCAAAAGTAAACAAAGCATCCGAATAAAATCCAAAAACTTTCCCAAAAGCTTTAAGATATAATTCAAATCCTGGGTAATCATATGGCATATTTTACATATCTTTTTGATATTATTTGGCTCTGTTGTTCAACTGTAAAACTGTGGAGCCTGGGTGGTTGATGGTCCGTGTGGTGCCACATTTACTGTGTAGATTCGTTTCTTCGCTTAAGTGCCAAGATCTGGGGTTTTGCTGTTGTTCGAAAAAGATTAGTCCGCCATCGGACTCTCAGTAACAGCGAAACCCCGGATCTTGGCACCTAAGCGAAGAAGCGAATTTGCACAGTAAATACCTAACCGCTGAGGGCAACACTACCTTTGCTTCACTCTTCGGTGTAGGCATGAGCCACAGAATACTTAACATCACAACTACCCTACAAACATACCTAACAACTATAAAAAAATGACAAACCGCGTTGCGAAAAGACGGCGGCTGAGCCTCTCTGTGTATGTGAAAAGATGGCTAGAATAGGTATTCTATGGCTCATGTCTAAACTAAAAAAGCAGTGAAGGTACAGCCCATCATAGCCCCTGTCTCGGTTGCAAGTCACTGTTGCGTTCTCGATAATAGTGAGCCAAATCTGGCAGATTATACGAGGAGCATTAAACTTGTTGGGAACACCGTACAGCTCATTTTTGCTTGGCGTAGCGGTAAACAGTTAGCATCATTGCTGAAGCTAGAAGGCGAATGAAGATATAAGACAGGCGGTCTCAGCTCAGCAACATTTACATACAACGTCTTAGAAATGCCTGTGACCAATGCCGTCGTAGACTTTGAAGAGCTATCAGAAGCAGTAGCATGGAAAACGAAGGGGGTCGGCGTCATAAAACGTTGACTGACAGGCCTCAATTGTAGGCACTGTAGAGAGGCGCAAAGGACAGTGTAGCAGAATGGTCCCTTACGGTGGAGGCGTATCTACCCCAGAAATACGGAGTACCCTGTACTGCAATGCAGTTCTTATATGTGTGTGTTTCCGTAGCCCTGGCACACACATATGCCAGACTTAAGGAAGGAGGTTACATTGAAGAAATGGCCATAACGAGTGTAAACCAGTATATCAAAAGATTGGGTAGCAGTACTCAATGACCTTCACTGATGCACGCTGAGCACGAAAAGGAAGCCATATCTCGCGTCAGACATGTATTGTACCTATGTACAAGTTATGATTGCTCTGGCGGAATGCAAAAGCCGCTGTTGCATCATAAATGTATGATATTAATAATAAGGGCTCGAGATCAAGGGTTTGGAAGTATATCTATCTACCGCTTAACACTCTAGATGCTCCCACCTCCAATCGTAACTCTGATGGCTTAACCTAAGTGTCTCACATCTTTTACCCCTTTAATCTTGTATACGAATATGTCTTATTACTAGTGAGACTGATATGACTGTGTCTTAAACCCGTGTCACATGACAGCGGTATCTACCTATCTCTGACGACAAATCACTAGTAACAGTCGTGGGTAAGTTATGCTGTGCTCCAGAACTGTCGAGGCCCAGCTTTTCCAGCCCGGTTTCCGTTAGTGGTCAAGACTTGTATGACCTGTTAGGCTGCGGTATTCAATAGTCCTCATCGGGGCAATTTCGCCACTAGCAGTGTGGCGTGAATCGAGCCCATCAACAGTCTGAATCTCTGCACAAGAAAGGGTTGTGCTACGGTAGTTACCTCCGTATTAGCAATCCATGTAATGAAATTAAGAAAGAATTATTATAAGTCGAAAGGTGACAAAGTAGGCCGTTTGATAAATTTCTATATGTTGAACTAAGAAACCCAATTGATTGTAAAAGCCTCAAGGCGTCCTTGCCTCCAAACCCTAGTATTCCACCAGAACCATGACACTTGTTCAATTGTTCACCTATAGACCGGGCTTAAGACACATACTCTAGACAAGCTTGGTAAAGGCTTCGGTGATGGGTCCTTGAATCCGGCCAGCGATGTCTTGAGTCGTAGCAACAGTGGTCCTGATGGTGTCGGTCGAGGGACCAGACGTTCCTGAGATAGCTAAAGTGGCAAATTGTGCGACGGGTTGAACGAAGGGGTTGATTGTAGCAAGAGCTAAAAGGACCTCGGTCTTGACGAGTAACAATGCTTCTATAGTTCATATTAGCACTCGTGTTATAAAATGGTGGGGTAGTAATTTCTGGCGCAGCTTACGTTGGGAAAGGCTAGCAAGGAGAAGATTAGCGGTAGATTCGACATCTGCAGCGATGTCCTTCGCGTTCCCAACGAAGCCAGGGACGTTGTCAAGCTCCTGCTGTGCTAAGGGCAGTGCGACGCCAGTTACGAGCGGGACAACGAATCTAGTAACGCTGCTGATCTCCGTTGCGATGTTCCTTAGGGATGCTCGGATAGCTGGGATAGCTGCATCGTTGACGGTGGTTTGAACTAGGTTTCCTGAGGCGGAATTAGCTTGAGTTTGCAGGATTGCGAAAGAACTGTGCAGGCATACTAATAATGACAGTTTGGGTGTCAACGACAGATTTTGAATCGGAAACAGCACTGATCGCGTTGGTTAAGACCTTAGGATCACTAGGGGCTACTATAGCCGGTGCAGCAAAAACGGAGCCGATTGTGAGCACGGCTAGAGTGAGAGTGTTAAAATGCATTTCGACGAGGTGTACAAAGGATCGATCTTGATAGGAAGTGAGTAGTAAAGAAGTCGTGTGTTGACTAATAATAGCTTATTGGTGTTGGTATGAGTGTGTTTGTTGATGGCGAGAGAGAATGATGCTATACTGAATTCTAGGCGATTGTGATGCTTCTTATATAGATAGCTTCTTGAACTTTCAGCCTCTAAAGATTCTCCCTCTTGGGACGTAATTTCAATATTGCATCTCCTGACTCCGGAGTTGTGCTCAACCTGGTGCCAAAGTGAGGACAAATGGTCCCATGGCTAACGGCAGCTAAGCCTCATGACTTGATTAAATCTATGACAACAGCAACTATCCGAGTTTAAAATGTCGTCATCCGGCCAGATCTCCTCAGACCGAGTACTTAACGCGAATCTAGTGCACGTTGTAATCCATACCGTAAGCAGGTTTGGTCTAGACAAATCCTCGGTTCCAATCTGGCGGGTCGGACAAAGGCTAAATGCGGAATCGGGCGTTCCGCCCACATATCGTTGAGCTGAAACAAAGCAAAGCCAGTTGCGGATATGCCCTGAGGCAAATGTAAATAGTGTGATCAGATAAGCGATGACACTTGATCTAGGCTCCAATATTCGGAGGATTGACAAACACACAGCTCTTGGTACAGTGTTGCGCTGAGTTTATGTGGACTGGGGCTGGTGGCTATTCTGATGAAGCAGAACACAATGAAAGCTTTTGATAATCTAATATACAGCCATATGGACCCTCATGCTACTTGTTTATTTAGTTCTCCGCTATCCACGTCTATTGTACTGCCTCGGACGTACCACGCTAGACCTAGAGATCTTGCGTAACAAATCTGCAGTAGCGGAAGGGTGGTGGAAGTTGCGGATCTTGCCGCTATACTTAGTGGCAGATCATAGAAATGTGGCTGAATTGGAGAATCTAGGCCTTGCCAGTACAGGGACATGTCCTTGGCGCAGAATATCCGGCTTCACCGGCGCTAAAGACCAATCAACCACAATACCGTTAAGTACGTATACAAGACTTTGGATCAAGAAGCCGAGCTGAAAGCCTCGGGCGCCTGTAAAGACTTATAACTTGATGGCTTTAGAGTGATAGGAAAGATATAGCGAGCCGTCGCGTTTCAAAATCAACAGAAGGACAACTACTTGGTCGCCTCGATAGCCATGAAGGCAAAAGCACAGGAGAGCGAACTGTTATCCTATATTATCTCAAAGAGAGTGTTCCAGACGGACGCGAATAGCTGCATGATTCTGGCTAAATTATATCGATTTCGAGTCCTGTCTGACCTTTGCACTGTCAAAATGTGTTTTGGTACTTGAGCCGGGCATCCTAAAGTACCAACATATGAATTTAACATACTTCCGTCTATTCTAGAGGCGTAAGCATTACATTTCTTGCTGCTAGTACGGAGTACATGTCGACTATTGACTATCCCTATTACACAGAAAAGAAACTCTTATCGAGATAGCAGAATCTGTATAACAAGTATTACATGCTTGGTCCAAGCGCTTGGGCTAGGTAACCCCGATCCTCGGAGGTTATTCAATGGCGTTCCGTGGTACTAGGTAAGTAATTATCGCTTAAGAGTGTAGTCTTAGGGTGAGGACTTAAAAGCTCGCAATTACGACAGATGCTGATGGTGTCAACGAAGACTTTAAGCAATAATAAATGAGTGTATATACTTATTGCGTACTAGAAAGCATGAAAAAGTGATGAAAGTGGTTGACTATGAGTAAAATAGTTCCCAGGCACATGATAATAGCGAACGTGAACAGGAAGCGGTTGCCATATTTCATATACAATAAGTAGTGTTGTGTGTGAAAAGCTCGGGAACCGCTTGAAGGGATGCCTGTCAAATATTTAAGGAGAGCGAGAAGAGTATGTCCACGACCAGTAGCAGTTTACTCCTGACAAGACCTAAGAAGATAATATAAATGTAAGCACATGGAGATGTAACATCTATGGGGCCAAGAGTGACACATACCTTCTATGCGCTAGGTCGTCTTGTAAGCGTAGACAAGAGTCACAGAGTAGAGATTGATAGCAGAGTCCTTGTTTGGGAATCTAAGGTCAAGCGATATACATATTCCATCTGGTATGACGTAAGCCAAATCGGCTTGTTCGTTCGTGGTAAAGCTGATGTGGAATGTCTTTCTTTTGTCGCAGTCGACTGAGACGATAAGCTAGACAGGGGTCCTACGGGCACTGCCCTCACGGGCACCCCTACACCGCCTAAATCACCGCCTTTTCGTCTATATAAGAACCTTAATTT
>MU384154.1:0-23696 GCA_022495065.1 Xylaria telfairii | reverse complement strand
TATTAATACGTTAATTTTTTTCATTATTAGTTTAATAGTTTATTTATTATTTAAAAATATAATTTATATTTTTTTTAATTTATAAAAAAATAACGAAATAACTTTTAAAATATTAATATTTATTTTTTATTAAACTTAAAATATTTAACTTAGCTTTTATTATTAAAATAATTATTATATTTTATATTATAGTTTTTTATATAATTATATTATTAAATAAACAATTATATATTTATATAAAAAATATTTTTTATAATTAATAATATTTATAAACGTTTATTTTAACAGCTATAAATTATATTTAAAAATTATATATAATATAAATATTTAATAATTTAATTTATTATTTTTAAATATTTTAAACTAAAGTTTATTAAAAATTATAATAATTAAATAATAATATATAATATATTTAATTTTATTATAATTGTTATATATAAAATTAATTTAATATATTTTCAATATTCTTTTTATTTATTTCATAAATTTTTAACATAAAAATAATATTATTAATATTTAGTTTTAATTATTATTATTAAGGACCCCCAGGGGGTACTACCACTTCTACAGACCTGTCGCCGCCACTAGCCACTGCCACTAGCACTGGCCACACCTAGCCACACCACCCCCCCCCCCCCATGTCACATACTGCCGCCCCACACCACCTGCCACTAACCCCCACGCACCCACACATGTAGAATAAATCTCTGCCGTTAAGCCACGCACTTAAACTACTCCATACCACTTAATTTACAGACTTTATTTATAAACCTCTTAAGCCACTTTTTTTAATTATATTTAAAACGCTTTGTTATTTTTTTAATATATTAATTATATAATAAAATAATTATTTTTTTTTTATAATGTTAAATTATTTTTATATTTAAAAATTAAAAAATATTTTTTATTGTTAAAGTTTATAAACATTTTTAATTTATTAAATAATCTTTTTTGTTTATTTTTTATATTATTTTTTATAAAAAATTAAAAAATTATTTATATAAAAAATAATAATTATAAAATAATTTTTAATATAAAAAAAATATAGTTTTTTATTTAATAATATTATATTATTAATTTTTAATATATTAATAAATTCTTTATATTAAAATAATAATAAATTTTATAATTTATATAAAATATATTAAATGTTGGTAGGTGTACGTACGTATGTAAGCAAATCAAAACAAACAGATAAAACAAGTGTGGCGAGACTGGTGGTATTATTATGTCTAGTTGAAAACTATCTATTGGTGCGGAAACATGCAGACTTTTTATGCTGGCGGCGATCATGGCGGAATGTGGCGGAAGGTCGCGGAAGGTATTCCGCTGCCTGGACCCTTTGCGTTCCATGCAACCATCATTAAAATAGCTTTATTTTATTATTTTTATTAAAACCTTTAAATAAATTAACTATAATTTAAACTTAATTATTTTTAAATATATTAAAAAATATTTTTATTATATTAAATTATTTAATTTTTATATTTTTTTTAATAGTTATTATTATTATTAAACAAAAGGTTTTTGCTATTAAAGTTATTATATAAATTAATTATAAAAAGTTTTTTATTTATAAATTTCTTTTTATAATTATTTTTATTTTATAATTTTTTAAAAAGTTTTTTATATTTTATTAATATATAAATATTTATTTTAATAATAATAATATATTTTTAACTTGTTTTTATAGGATTATTTTAAAAGCGTTTATTTTTTTAAATCTTTTATATTTTTTATAAGCGTTAGCTTTAAACTATTTTTTTAATAAATGTTTAAAAAAATCTTTTTATAATTTAAATAGTTATTTTAATAAGTTGTTTTAATATATACACTTAGTTTTTATTATAATACGCGTTATTTTTTTTTAATTTATTATTATAGTAAAAACTATATATAAAATTTTATATTTATAATTTTTAAAATATAACGTTTTTTATTAATTAAATATAAAAATAATTATAAATAATTTTTAATAATAGTTATTAAAAATATTTATTTTTATTAATATAAATATTATTATAATAAATATAATATTTTTATTATTTTTATTTAAATATTTTTTATTATAAATATTTTTAAAGTTTTAATTTTTTATTTTTTAATTAAATTATAACACTAGTAAAAATATTTTATATTTATATTTTTATTAAATTAATTAATTTTTTTTTATTATAAAGTTTATAATTTTAAATTTATATTTTAGTTTTTATTTTTATATATTTAATAAGTTAGTTTTTAATTATATTTTTAAATTAATATTTATAATATTTTTAATATTAAACGGTTATTTTTTTAGCTTTAATATTTTTTAAAAAGTTATAAATTTAAATAGTTAATTTTTAAAAATTTATAATAATTTTTAATATTTTTTGGTAAATTTTATAAGCGTATTTATTTCTAATTTTTATTTATTTCAAGTAATAACAAGGAGCTTATTAATTAAGCTAAGCTTATTTTTTATTTTTTTAAAAATATTAATATTTAATTTATATATTATATTATAAGTTTATTTTTATATATTAATTATATTTAAAAAATTTTTTAATAAAAAGTTTATTATTTTAATATTTTTTATTTATATTTTAATTATTTTAATTATTAAATATTTTTATTTTTTATAATAAAAAAGTTTTTTATTAAAAATTATATTTTAAATAATTATTATTTTTTTTTAAACTAAGGATTTAAATTTTATATAAGTTATTAGTTTTATATTTAATAAAATAATTAATATATATTTATAGTTTTATTTTAAACACGTGTTTTTTATAATTAACGCCACGATTTTTTATAAGCGTGTATATTTTATATTTATAAGTATATATTTTATTTTAATTAAATTATAAGTTATTTATTAGTGTTTTTATTGTTTTTAAAGTATATTATTAAAAATAATATATAAACTAACGCTTAAAAACTTTATTTAAAATATATAAGTTATATATTTTTAAAGAGCTTTTATTATATAATTAAACTGTTATTTATATACTTTTGAATTATATTATTTTAAAAAGTTTTGTTTTTATTAATATTTTAAACGCTTTTTTAATAATTCTTTTTTTAGTTTTTTTTAATGTTTTTAAAGATTTTTTAATATAAACAAGGAAAGTTTTAAGATTAATTTTTTTTTATTTAAATTAAAACTTATATTAAGTTTTTTTTTTTTTTTAATAATTATTTTTTTATTATTATTTTTAAACTTATATATTAAAAGTTAATATTATTTTATTATTTATTATTTAAACTAATAAAAATAGTTAAAAATTTAGTTTTAAGATTTTTTTATTAAAAGATATATTTAAATATTTTTATTAAATTTATTTTTAAACGTAAAAAAATAGTTTAAACTATTATATTTTAATTTATATTTAAATAAATTTTAATAAATATATTAAAATAGTTTTACTGAGTATTTTTTTAATATTTTTTAAAATATTATTTAATAAATATATGTTTATATATAGTTTTTATATTTTAAATAAAATATTTTTTTAATTATTATATTTTTTATTTTATAAACTAAAATTTTTAAAGTTTTTAAGTTTAAATAATTAATGTATATATATTATAGTTTTTTTATGTTTTTTTTTTAGTTTTAAGGGGTTTTATAATAGTTTTTATAAATGTTTTATATTATTAATTATTATTTAAAAAATTAATCTAGCAACGTTTATAAATATTTTTTTAAATATATTTAAAACAGTTATTATTAAAAATTTATTAAAATAAATTATAATAAAGTTATATTTAAAAAAAATTAAATTATAATATTTTTTAAGTTTAGTTATAAATATATATTTTTTAATATTTTTAATTTTTAAAATATAATTTAAACTATAATATTAAGTTACGGTTGGGTGCCTAGTGGGACTGGTGCAGACCCTACATTAGTCATCCATCCGTACGTACGACCCACATCACGTGACTGCCAGTCACCTGACGTCACCTGACATGGCCCCACCTGCCCCACCACACACACACACCACACTTAGCTATTATTATTGTTGCCGCGCCCCGCGCAGCCTTGTAGATTCCTTTCCTTCTTTATACTTAGATTTTTCGCATAATATAGCACATATTGCAGCAGCCTTGCCTTCTGTTAATGTGTTAGGTGTAACATATTAAATATTTTTTTTTTTTAATTATGCTTTTAAAATAATATTAATATAAAATTTTTTTATAAGTGTTATATTTATTAAGACTAGATTTTTAGTTTTTTTTTTTATATGTTTATTAAAATATTTTTTAAGATTTTTTTTTTAATTTTAAAAATTAAAAATTATATAATCTTTATATTAACTACTTTTTTATTAATTATAGTTTTAAATATTTTAAGTTTAAGATAATTTTTATAATTAATTAAATAAAACGCTTTATAATTATTAATTAAAATATTATTTAATAATATATAAAAAGTTTATTTTAATATTAAATAAACTTTTAAATTTTTTTTAATATTTAAAATTTTAAAATTAATAATAATATATATTATGTTGTTTAAGAAGTAGTTTTTTTAATTTTATTAATTTTTTTAAGCGCTTTTTAAATAAAGTTTAAAAACTTTTTTTTTTTTTTTTTTTAATTTTTTTTTAAATGTTGTTTTATTAAATATATAAAAAATGTTTTTTAATATTATTTATTTTTTTTTTAAAATTAATACCCCGAGTTAAAAGTCTATTTTATTTTTAATTATATATTAAAAACACGCGTATATTTAAAACTCTTAGCTGTATTTATTTATAAATATATTAAAATATAAATAGTTATATTTGTTATTTTTTTAAAACTACTATAAAAAATTTTTATAAACGTTGTTTTTTTTAAGCTGTTTTTAGTTTTTTTTTAATTAAAGTAATATAAATATTCCTGTTTTTTTTTTATTTTTAAAAAGCGTTATTATAAATAATCTTTTTAAAAATTTAACTAAGATTTTTTAAAAAAGTAATATTATTTTTTATAAGCTTGTTTTTAATTAGTTTTATAAGCTGCGTAAATATTTAAATAAATATTATTTTTTATTTTATTACTTTTAAAAAGTTTTTAAATATTAAGACTTTAAAAATATTTAATATGTTTTTTACTTAGGTTTTATAAAAGGCTAGTTTTTAATTTTTAAACTATTTTATAATATTTATACTGTTAGCAGCGGTTTTTTTAAGTGTTGTTTAATATTTTTATTATAAAGTAAATTATATATTTAAATTGTTTAAAGTTATAATAATTTATAAAACAACTATTATATCACAGATATAAATTAAGTTAAAATACGCTGTTTTAATATATGCTTGGTTTATTTAATAGTTATTAATAGTTTTATTAATTTAGTTAAAAATTATATTATATTTAATATTTAAAGTTATTTAAATAAAGGTTTTTATAAAGTGTTTTTTAAGTTGTTTTTTTAATGTTGTTTTAATTTTTATTTTTAAAGGTTTTTTAATAAAAAATAGTTTGTTATTTTAATTTAAGTTATTTAGTTTAAAATATTATTTATGGTATTTTTTTTTAAAACGCTTTTGTTTTATTTAAATTAAATTTTTTTTAGTGTTTTTTTTAATAAAAAAAATAAATATAATTATTAAGTTAAAAAAATATTTTTTATTATCAGGATTTATAATATTTTAAATGTTTAGGATTTTTATATAAGATTAAAAATAAGTATATTATAATAACTAGTTTTATTTGTTTTAAAATAAAATATTTTTAAAGATTTTATTAAAGTTTATTAAAGTTATTTATATATTTTTAAAATAAAGTATTAATTACTTTGTTTAATAAGTTTAATTATAAATAAAAAAAAATAAAATAAAACAAATAAATAATACTAATAAAGTTTAATTAAAAAAATATTATTATTTAATTAAAGTATTAGTTTAATAAATAAACCAGGTTTATAATTTTAATAAAATAACGTATATAATAAAATTAAACTAGCGTTTTTAAAAGCGCTTTTTTGTTTTATTTAAAAGCGTGTATATATTATTAAAAGAAAACTATTTATATATATAAGAAAAACTTTTTTTGTTGAAATAACTTTTGTTGATTTATTTACAGAGCGTATATAAATGCGATTTTTCTGTGATGGTTGCATGGAACGCAACGGACCCAGGCAGCGGAATACCTTCCGCCACCTTCCGCCACGTTCCGCCACATTCCGCCATGATCGCCGCCAGCATAAAAAGTCTGCATGTTTCCGCACTAATAGATAGTTTTTAGCCAGACATAATAATACCACCAGTCTCGCCCACACTTGTTTTATTTGTTTGTTTTAATTCGTTATTCTATTTATATACGTACGTACACCTACTAACATTTTAATTATATAAGCAGCGCTGTTGTTTTTTAATAAAACAACTTATTACTGCTTTTATAAACGTATTAATTAATTAAATATACTATTACTTATATAAGTTACTTTGTTATAAAAACTAAAATATAATAAAATAAATTAATTATATAAATTAATAATATAAATTATTATTAATTATTTTTTATTATTAAATTATATTATTTTATATTTTTTATATTAATTAATATATATAATAATTATATATAAATAAATTTAACTTATTATAAACTTAATTTTATTAAAGTTTTAAATATTATTATTATATATATTATATTATATTTTTATATATATATATTATTTAAACTATATATTAATAATCTTTAAATTTTTATATAATATTTTTTAATAATTATAAATATATATAAATTATATTTTAAAGTTTTTATAATAATTAATAAAGTTATAAGCTTAATATTTATTAATTAAAGGTGTGTTATAAAAATTATAAAAAAATTAACTATATTTTTTATAATAATATAAATAAAAAAATATCCTTGTTTATTTAAATTAAAAATATACTTTAAAAATATATTTTTTTTAATTAAATTTAATTTATATTTATTAACGTAGATTTTATTTTAAGTAGTATATTTATTTATTTTATTATATATTATAATAACAAAAATATTATAAATTTTAAAAACGTATTAAATATTATATTTTTTTTGTAATTTAATAACTTAAATAATAAAAAATAAATTACTTTTTTTTAATTAATTAAACATTATATTATTATAAAATTATTAAATAATAAAAAAATAAAATATATATTAATAAAAAAAATATATAACTTAATTAAATATATAACTTAATTATAAACTATGTTATTTTATTATTTTATTTTATTTTTAAATATATTATAAACTTTTATTAAAAATATTTTATTAATAAATTAATAATAATTAATTTTTTAAATTATTTAACTTATAATTAAATAATAAAAAACCATTAAAAGTAAAAAATAAAATAATATATAAAATAAATAATTTAATTAACTAAGTGGCTAGCGCTAAGTTTATAGATCTATTATTTATATATGTGTGTATGTAGCAGCGAGGGGTATAGCAGCGAGGGGTGGCGGGGCAGTGTGGGGCAGGGGGGGGCAGTAAAAAAGTGGTAGCTATGTTAACACGTATTAATTAATTAATAAATTTAATAAAATTTATATATTTATATATTTAAGTATTATAATTATTTAAATTAATATTATATATGTTTTTTTTAATAATTATTATTTTAGTTATATTTTATAAAAGTTTTAAATTTATTAGTTTATAGTTTATAATTAAAAGTTATAGTTAAATGCCTAGTAGGACTAGTGCAGACCCCACATTAGTCATCCATCCGTACGTACGACCGACATCACGTGACTGCCAGTCACCTAACCACTGGTCACCTGACGTCACCTGACATGGCCCCACCTGCCCCACCACACACACACTACACTTAGCTATTTGCTACACTTAGGTAGGGGGTGGTGGCCGCAGGCCACCTGTGCCCCACTCCGTAGATTAGATAAGGAAGGTCAGGAAAGAGACTGCCTAAGTCTCCAGCCTGCGGCTGGAGACTTGGCAGCTCTTTCCTTCCTTCCTCATCTTTAATATACGGACTTACCACAACTACCCTTAGTAAACCTTACAACTATTATTATTGTTGCTGCGCCCCGCGCAGCCCTGTCAATTCCTTTCCTTCTTTATACTTAGATTTTTCACACAATATAGCACATATTATAGCAGCCTTGCTTTTTGTTAATGTGTTAAGTGTAATATTAAAGATAATTTTATAAATAACGTTAAAATTATTACTACTTTTAAATAATCTTTAATTTTAAGTATAATTAATTGTTTTAGTTATAATGTTTTTATTTTAAAATTTAATATAATATAATCTTATAAATTTAAACTAACTATTTTATTTTTAAGCTTTTTATTTTAAAAATAAAAATTATTTATAGTTTTAAACATAATTTTTATGTTTTAATTAATTAGTTTATATATATTAATTATTTAATTAAATTAATAATTATTTAATTAATAGTTTAATATAATAATAAAACTTTTAATTATTAAATATAAATAAATCAAGTAAGTTAAGTTGTATTAATAATTAATTAATGTTTTATATATATTACAGTGATCATTCTGCTAGGTAAATTTATATAAGGGCCCTGTCCTTCGGACATAGGTCTATCATCGGACACTCATTTATCGAATATCCCTGTTAAGGTCATACCCCTTATATCTGACACTATAGGTATAAAAGTGCTGTCGCAGTTGTATTTAACGGGAAGCACCCCCTGATTCTAATATTTCTTATCCACGGCCAAGAGGCAGTGCGCAATGCGAACTGCCAAATCCAAGGTCTAATTTTCAAATATACGGATGTCTCCTTGCGATATGCTCTGTACCGCACCGCTTCGCAGCAGCTCCGCAGGTGCCAGGCTCAAGCGGCACCAGAAGTAAACATAGATGGATACACGCGCCGTTTTCAGTGGTGGTCAGGCGCTCCCTATTAGGTTGGCGCAAATAATCACCATCACCCCAATAGCCACACGCGATCCTTTAACGCCACGACCGGTGCATAATATTAGGTAACTCCCGACGGAAGCGTGTAGGATACACAAGGCCTCTAGTAATTTGTATAGGAGTAGCCGAAATAATCCGTGGTACAAACACGGCTGTCTACATTTAACTAAGTCGCACTGTCTGTCTTATGTGGTCTGTTTCTCCAAATACTTATTAAATATACACTGCTCCTATACGACTAATTATTTCATCACTACATCTTTCCTTCGATTTGTACATGTCCAGTTGAACAATGGACCTTGAACGTGAACAAAGTATCAAGGTTCTGACTGTATCCCCAACATGGATTGATGTGGTTAGACTCTGATCGGTACCCCAAAGATGCCTTCTCGGTGACCAACGACGCCGACGAGAAGGTCCACGAAACAAGGTGGAATGTAAGTCGGGGTCATCACCATATCTGCGGTTGAGCAGTTTGTCATGCTAACTACCTGTTACACGGATCACACACACAGACCACCTACACTCCTACACAACTTACGTGACCCCTTAGGGCAAGGGCAATTTTGTATATAAACCTGTGGCACGTCTTGTATCCCTCTGGAGAAACTTCCCTTCTTCAAGAACCTTTGGTGCCATTGCAAATTATTAGAGCATTTAGGAATGAAGGTATTCCCAAGCCCAGAGCTAGGACCTCTGCCCTTGTGACACTACCTTGAAGAGGTTATTAGAAAGTCTGGAATAGCATCGCTATACACTGGTAGGGTCGTGGTATTCATTCTTATGGCCGCTTAATCCCAGTTGACATCGACAATAAACCCCTAAAGTGGGATGGGGTAGAGGGCTAGTAAGAAATTCGAAATGAGACAAGATACGCCGGTAGTAAAATGATAGGTATATGAGCGTTGCATTTATCAGTTCTACTTGAGAGAGAGAGGTGGGAAGACCGTCTTATATATATGAATCAGTGCCTGCGTGTCCCTTCGAGCCCTTTGCCCTTGTATAGCACATGAAGTGACTTCTCGACCACCTACACTTTCAGGAGCCAGCAGGTAGTGCATAACCAGCCCAAGAGGATTAATCTTGTATTTATATGAACACGCGATTGTCGCAGCTAGGTGGGCCCTAAGACTACCTCCTGGAGGAGGAATCAAGTAAGGTTAAAGTGTACTATTGACCTAGAATCTATCTATGTGAGCTCGCTAGAAAGAGTAAGAATATATAGATAGATCTTGGTAGGTAGTTTTATTAGTTCCATGGAATCCACCAAGCGTGACAATTTTAGCTTACAAGATATGCATTTTCCAGTATTTGTCATATTGATTTATCAGGAGGGGTGGGAACAACATAGTACGTGATTAAGACTTGGTCTTGAATGTATGGAGTTTCCGTGGTGGTCAAAGAGATAACCCATTTTAAATCTTATGATTTAAAATCTACATGAGAAGACATAGCTACAAAATAGCTCAACACCAGATCTTTTCACCTGAGGATGCAGAATAAACAAGGAAACCCGTCATTGACGCGACGAGGACCCAAAGCCACATGTATGGCCGGGAGAATATCTCGAGGCCAATAGAAATGAGTCCTGAAACGTCTTGCTGGTGACCTACTCCGTTATGCAACAGCTCTACACCCCTTCTGCGAATTTCGAGAGCAATAGCGAGATGATCCATTCGTACTGGCAAATCCTCATGAGAGGCTAATATATGCGCGGTTTTCACCGCGCTCTTGATTTGCCTCCCATTGAGAGGCCATTCTGCGAGACTATCCAAGTCTTTATCGTCGAGATCAGCAGCGCTGCTGGGCAGCCTTCGAATAAAGTTGGACCAAATCTCCCTGCGAGTATCTTTCGTGAGAGGGCTGTACTTTATGGAGATGTCAATTCGAGACTCGAACGCTGGGTCAATCCCGGATGTTCTGTTCGTCGTGAAGATAAGAACACCTGTGTAGTACTCCAATAGCACTAGGAATACTGGTGTGTGTTCTCAGTATCGGTAGTTCGAGGATAGATAAGGATGACTCACTTGATACCAACTCATTCCGCTCAAGATTGTCATCCGTTCGCTTTCCTAAGAAGATATCGGCTTCATCAATCAGTAAAACAGCATCCCAGTATGCACTCAAGTCCAAAGCTGTCTTCAATGAGCGTTCAACCTTGTCTGCTGAAACCCCGAGATCTCCGGCTTTGACCCTGTAAAGAGGTCGTTTTAACATTTCAGCTACTAAGAAATTGATTAGTTTCATCCAGTGTTAAAGACGATGAAGGTTTGGTGATATCTTACTTCCCTCTGCAGTTAAGGTTTTACCCACCCCTGGGGGACCGCCAAGAAGAAGAATCAACCCTTGTCCTGTATGCAATGTTAGATACTGTAGAGTATTACGGTAACTAGAGTCTGATTGCCAGATCTTAATCCAGAGAATATACCTTTTCCCTGAACAAAATCGTCGAATGTTTTGTCACCACTTCTATGATGTGAGACAAGAGCACTCAGTAGTCTTTTCTCTCTTCCATCCAATACTAAGTTTTCAAATGCTTCATCGTTCCAGGCAAATGAGCTGATATCGTTGACCTTGAACTTGTGCCATGTTTTACTATCCAGAGCGAACCCTTTCACTTTGGGAATAGTAAGCATCATCTGGAATTCATGTAGCGGTGGCTTTCCGGCCATGCTTAGATCGTAACGTTGATGTGCCTCCTTCAATACATTCGTAGCATTCCCATGACCCCCATTCAGAGATTCCAAAGAGGGCCCAGGCCGATAGAATTCGTGGTATGCTTTAGCATCCACCATAATTCTTTCACATAACTAGGAAGTAGTCAGATAATAGAGCAACCTCGTGTATAATAGGACCTGTGTAGAATGAGAGTTTTCTCACATGGACTGTTTTGTCTTTATCCGTAGTCCTCCTAGTGGATCTATATATATAATCACTTCGATCCCTCTTGACATCACCGTTGAAAGTCTTTGTGTAGCGACCGCACAAACTAGCAAATAATTTCCCACGCTCAATAAGCTGGGCTTCAATTCCTTCACGCCCTTTGTGGGCTTTCAGGGGGAAAACTGCAAAGTCGGAAACGTGCTTGAAGCCAGTGAAGTGATCGATCCTCCACTGCTTCTTTCGAAATCCTTGAACATCTCCATCCCAGTCAACAACGTACACCCTGAGGAGGACGTACTCGGAGAACGTGGATTTAATTTGTGAGGCTTTCCTAAGAATCCCAGCAGAAAGAATACCTGTCTTCGATCCGATAACTATATCACCTGGGTTAAAGGCAAACAACAGATGGTCATAATCGATATAACCTGTAGCCCGGAAGTCACCTAATGCCTTAAACGAGTCTTCCGTTTCTACCGACATCATTTCCCTGAAGATTTTCAGCAATTCTCTGCGCTCGTGCACCGTTTCGTTTTTCTCTATATCAAGCAGCCGATCCCAACGATGGACGAATGCTTGAAACGGTGGAGAGAATTTTAGCGATGGCGCATCCAGTTGAATATCTGGGTATTTTTCAAGGACGGTCGACAATATGCCCTTCAACCACTCGTTATGGACCACAATTGAATGGCTCGTCAATTGGAGTCCGTTAACTATATGGGAGAAAACGACGGCGTAAGTTGCGATTTTTTCCGTATCCCGTGTTGTATTTCTTGTTTCTTGCCGTTTCTTTCTTTCTTCTTGCAGTTTCAACTGAGCCGGGCGCACACTTGTAAACATCCACACATCATCATCAGACTTTGTGGATGCGTATAAATGGAGCACCTCGGTCCGTGAGCCGATTTTCTTCTCTCGTTGAGAATCCGCACTGGATTCCGAGCTCGTACTAGGTCCGCCTCCATCTTGATTTGGAGCCATCGTACGATTCGTGCTCTCAGTTCCAACTATTTTTATAGCGGCGGCATCGTTGGAGATATTGGCGTCTTGATTGCATGGCGACTGTGACTCAGGCCGCAATGCTGACCTTATATACACAGGGTCATTGATTGTTTCTCGCATAATTCCAACCCGTTTTGTTAGGTCATGGTCTTCGTAATTATTCATCGAAATAGTATGAAGAGGTTTGAACTATTATCTTGAAGTACTGGAATACCGTGAAGTATGTCCCAGTCTAGCCGACTGACGGACCTTAATTGAACATGAGGATAGCGAGTCTGTGCAGCAACTGAATACTGCTGATAGTTGGGCATCAATTGGTACCTGATGCGTGGCGGATTCATGGGAGCCGACTGCGGTTGCATTAAGCGCATGTGACCTTGTGATGAACGCTACTCCAATAGTAGAGCACAGTTCAATCTCGGCTAGAATGATAGGATGCACTTGTGGAAATCCAGGATTCGGCTCAGCCAAAAAGACCCTGAACCCTCCTTCCTCTGATGCTGGGTTGGAGATCAGACCCTCTGTTTATACATATTCTGTCTCCTCTTTTCATTATGCGGTAGGGAATATTAGTGACTAGTACTAGTCTTTAGCAACAATACAACTTCCTATTAGGAGACTGATCGAACAATGCAAGACGGTAGAACAAAGAAAGTTGTTAATACATGAGTAGTTACGCAGTCGTAGGAAGGATTGAGACCCTCACGCAACAGCCTATGTTGTATTGTCCCCCAACTAGCCAAGTGCCAACACTTCCAATCATTGTTCTTCCAATCATTGTTCCCTCGCGGAAACTTTCGTGGCGACATAGCTGTCCAATCGCTTATAGCCCCAGCGAGGCTATGGTGAGTAGGATGTCTAATAATTGTCCCGCCCATAAATCTTAGGCCCTGTAGCAGCAACGATAGAGTCCTATCATATTGTAATACAGAACTTAGTTGGAAGAACTCAGGCATACCTGCATACGAGTAGTTAGTCAGCCCTAAAATCACTATTCGGTAGCATCTATTATCTCAGTTTGTGCATAATTAGGTGACGGGTTGAATTACGGTCACATTTTAAGAAAATTTTTGAATAGGTTGTATTAGGATACTTTTACCCCAAACTCCTACCTATATTAGCGTCTTTTCGCTCCACCACCATCATTCTAGTATTCTCCAGGTTGCTGCCGGTTACTAAGACTACTTCCCCCATTACTTGATCTCCAAACACCCTCGACTTTCGATTATGGAATCACTTGAGTCCATTTTTTCGTATGACTTGGACAACGCTTCCCACTCGGAATCATTTACATACGGGACTAGCCCTCTTGGCCCCAATGAAATTCGTATCTTGATTCTCTTGCCGGAGGGCTACGCGGGAAGTAGTACAGATGTGCATTGCCAGCTTCTACGACTAGATTTGAACGCAACAAAGCGCTGTGGCCTTGACAAGCACCCTTTTGTTGCTTTATCATATTGTTGGGGCCCCATTGAACCGAAAAAGACAATATTCCTCAATGGCAAGGAAAAAATAGTTACCCCGAATCTATACGACGCACTAATCCACATTCGAGATATTTTATCGCCTGTCTCATTATGGGTTGATGCTATCTGTATCAATCAAGGTGATCTCGAAGAAAGACAATGTGAAGTTCAAAAGATGGGCAACATATATCGCGATGCTACTGCTGTACTACTCTGGTTAGGCATTGCCGAGGGAGATAATTCCTTTAAGACGGAGGAGTTTAGGAATGCGATAGAGACCTTATCAATAGTTGCAGAATCCCAGAAAGAACTTGAGACACACTCTTTCTTGGAGAATGAGAATGAGAATGCATGGACAGTACTGAAATATGGCTCTGGTGGGAAGCGAAGCCGTGAGAGAGATGCTATGGCAATTGCCTTATGGGCTCTATTTTCCCTCCCGGTTTGGAGGCGGGTGTGGATCATGCAGGAACTTATCTTGGCCAAGGAGACCTACCTACTGTGGGGCCGAACATTGATTGATTTCAAAATTTTGGACCAGCTATTAAAGGTCCAGTCAGAGTTTATCCCTAGGCATCCCTATTTCGACGATACTCAAGCATCAATGAGAAGATACACTATGGCCCGACAGGTCATCATGCTCCGGAGTCGGAATCCAAGCCTCCTCACAGCCCTTCTAGCAGTTAGATACCGGCTAGCCACCGTCGAACATGATTATGTTTACGGCTTGATGGGGTTTGCGGATCTAGGGGAGAGCTTGATCCTGCCTCGTTACGAAAAGCCGGTTCGCGACGTATATCTGGAAAGTTTCGAAATAACCCTGCGACAAGAGCTGAATTTGGATGTCCTGAGCGCCTGCGATCGTGGCTGGGCAGTCTGCTCACGAATTAGAGAAATTGACTTGGATTGGCCCACGTGGCTGCCTGACTGGTCCTGGAGACCAACCAAGCTGCTTTCAGAAGGGGGGGAGTCAGACCTGGCTCTCTCGTTTGAAATCGAGTCGTTATTGCTGGATACGAGTCATCATACTGCAATTGATTTCAAGGCCTGTGGAGAGTCACAAAGAGTCGTACAGATCCTCCCAACGAGAAAACATCTGAGAGTTCGGGGGGTAGAATTCGACCAAGTTGAGAAAGTTATCCAGGAGTTCCCCCAAGAGGAGTTGTCGCTCGAGGGTATGGTCAAAAGATCAGAGCTCTGGGTTGAGGTAGTGAAGTCCATGTGGGAACAGGGCCGTTTGAGTAATGTCTATGATACCATATATACACTCAAATACGCCTGTGAAAGGACGGCAAGATATGGCCATGAAACAGAGATTAGGATTGTCGGACCTCATATGCAAGCGTTCTCTATGGTGGAAGAGAAGCCAGCCAGCTGTGCATCTACAGAGAACAGCAGTCCAAGTGCGTTCGAGCCGTTTGATTCCAGCGAGAAGTATAGAAAATGCGACGAAAACAAAAGGAAGATCGACCCAACACTAGCATGGGCTGGACTAAGCAAAAGTTCCTATTGTATCACCAAGCGAGGGTACGTCGCTAGAACACCTGTATCAACAATGGTTGGAGACAAGGTGTGCGTGTTCTTCGGTGGTAAGGTACCTATGCTACTTCGACAGCAGGAAGGGTCAGAGTACTTTCAACTAGCAGGAGAGATATGTAAGTTCCCTTTATGAAATACGGATGGGATAGAACTAACATTATCAGATGTCCATGGCATTATGCAAGGAGCGGGAATAGAAGCAATGAAAGACCAGTGGAAGGATTTTGTGATATGTTGATCCTTTAGTCCCGGAGCAGGAGTGATATCTGTTATGTTTTTTTATGTCTAGTTCCAAATACATGCCAAAGAGGAGATCCTAGAAACCTCAGACTTCCCCTATGTTAAACGTATACAAGAATCATGCTGGTCTCCCTGGATCGTCTTGAAGGACTAGCATTACCAACGCTAGGACATACCGTCTGTGGGTTATTTTGGTGGCGAGGCGAGGCGAGTCCCTCTGGCGCTGCGCCAATGCCTTTGTTGTTTCAAAGCCTCTATTACAGTCGCATCGATGTTTTGGTTGAATGCTTGCCATGTTGGTACGTACTTAGGCGATCATCGCCACGAACCGCCTCTTCCTTTCGTTCTTTCTCGTTGCGATAGGAACCTTTGCTGAGAAAATGGTTAGAAAGATGAAAATAGGGGGACGGAAAATCAGCCTCCAATCGCCTATAACTGTGTATGTATGCATGAGGTTGGCATTAATGATCAATAGGACGGAATAATGGCATAGGGAATAGCACAGTCTTAATCCATGCCTTAAAATTAGTACTATAAGAAGAAAAGAATTGAAATAAATATATATAAATATTTAGATTTCTTTAATTTGTATATCGAAGGCGACTTATTTTCCTGGCTTTTATTCGATTTTTTATTACTTGTTGGAGTTGTTTGATTTGTAGGCAGGCCCGCGAGGGCATGGCCCGTGACCCCTCCCTTACTTAGGTGTATATATAAATCAGCACCTCGAGCTTTACGGCTAGAAGGATGCAGGCTTTATTCTTGACACCTTTTAATCTGAACCATCTCGTCTTTCATCTAGCCCATAACGTCATTGTACGCTGCCATGAAGTTTGATGTAGGACTTTATCCTAAAGGCGGAAGTCACGGATGGCTAACTGGTACGTACCGCGAGGGGACCCACAGGGTCGCATGATCAGCCACCCGCGCACACACCAACGCGTACACCCATATTTATCTCTGCCAATCTATTGTACTTAGCCTTTCCTTCTCCATCCTATTATCAATATACAAATAGGACCCTAACTAAGAGCCTTGCCTCTGTGAAGGACACCAATCGTGACATATATTAGTAAAATTAACCTACCGATAGCAAAACGGAGGCCCGGCAGCCATAAAATAAACCGCACCGCTATAACCCATATAATAAGTCAGCATAAGCTTTTGTGCTAAGTTCTTAATATTGCTTTATCAATAGCCTCGGAATCACCTCTGTGATTGACAAGCTAATCGCTTTGCTTTGCCCACTGGTCGAAGTCGTGTTGTGGATTATATATAGGAGGTTCTTTCCAATGTTGTACAACTAATGAAGTAACAATATTAAAAAAAGGCTTTAAAGCGAGTGGACTGCGCTAGATCAGGGTTCCACTTATGCTGACAAGGTAAGTAGGTAACGCCGAACAATTGATTAACTTGTTTCCGATAAATTTCTAGACTATCGTGCTTTCGGCAATCTAGTTATAGGCTTTGTTTATAACAACCCAGCTCGGTTTGATAAAGAAAGGCTCGAGTACTTCCCCTTCATCAGATTCGACAAGCAGAGCAGATTCTTTTTGGATCCCGGCTAGGGCTGAAGACGCTGGCATGATCATAATGATGTGGCTAGTATCCCCGTTTCTCTTCGCATTCAGTTAAAAGAATGCCTACCGTGGACGGTTGGAGGCTTGTTCCCAATTCTATTGATTATCGGTGATCTTGTCTTCTTAAAGCTTAAAAGCGGCTACAAACTTGATTCTAAGGTATTTTCGTCGCATTGGTATGAATGGACCATATCTCTGTCTTCCGAGTGCCGTCTAGTGCCGATTCCGGTGAGATGTACCTGCAAAGTTGCTAGTACCACTGCTCACGAAGTCCGGGTGGTACAAGGACTACGGCAGGGCCCCTTGGAAGGCAGCGAGACGTTAGTAGTTAGGCCGTAGGAAGTCGCTTAACGCAGGGACAAGCGAAGCCCCTGGTGTATGTTCCCGATGGGCACTCGGAGTCCGAGGCTTGTAGGCGGCCCAGAGTGCTTGCAAGAAGGTGGCGGCCTTGCCTGTATTTTCTATTGCGTTTGACATCTTGGCCTGCTAAATAGATATAGGGAGTAAGAATAATGCCGCATAAGTTCTCCAGGGTCTTTTTAACGCCTATGCCGTCTGCTAACAGAACATTAAATGTCCTCTTAAAGTAGTACGTGAAAAGCAGACGAGTAACTGCCCAGAGCTAATAAGGCTTAAGAGCAATGCCAAGACCCTGAAAGTTATGGCAGTGTTCGGGGTTAGTAAAGTCCGTTTTAGTAGGATTATGTCCGGAAAAGGCATAGGCAAACTCCCAGATCTCTTTTTCTGATTGTTTATCTAGATGGACTAGGGAATCGAATGTTTGTTCCGCGGGCAGCTTATCTGGTTCGTTGGTAAGATTGACAATACCCTGGACAACTGTTAGCACTAGGCACACGTGGACTCTTCTACTACTTTTACTTGCCACGGCGCGCGCAGGATCTAGAGTATCCCTGAGCTTAGGTTTAGCGTCAATCTTAGAGGCAGGCAGGGGTAGATCGGCCTTGTCAAGTTCATCGTCGCTTATGACGATGAATGCCGGCGCTTTTCGGCGTTTAGATATAAGGTCTCCTAGGTGTGAGGCCTTAGATAAGCTGGCTTGGCGCAGTGCTGGTAGCATATCATCAGAATCACTAGATAAGTCTTCAGCAATATCGGTGTCATTTTCCTCCTCCTTACTTATACTGTCTGTTTTGTTACTATATCCCCAAAATGGGATTGCGGCTTTTGGGGGTTCATGCTTTTGGTTTGCAAGGTTTAACAACCATTTCATCTTTAGACGGTCTTGAATGGAGGGCTGAAGATTTGCGGCAGCGCGAGTAAGGTCTCGCTGTGTATTCCAAGGGCCGGCCGTAACAATAACGTGCCGTATTGTCATGATTCGTCTATCAATTTTACCTACATCTTGTAATAGCTTGCGAATAGCGGTAGGAAAGTCTTTGTGAAGTTTTTGCCATGTTGGAAGCGCCTTGTATTACAGGCTTGGCATTTTCTCCCCCCACCATTCAGATTTGTAGCGGCTCACCACGTCTTCAATAATAACATCGATCTCTTGGCTCGTAAAGTGTTTAGGAGGCTGTGGTTGGAGTCCGCGCCCCCTTTCTTCCTTTTGAACTTCCTCCCAGGTCTCTGTATTGTATTCGTGATCGGACTCGCCATATATTGGAAGAATCTCATCGTAAAGAGGATCGCTCAATAGTCAAATCGCATCTACTGGTTGTTTTTGTTGACAGTGTACATTGAGTACAGGAATAAAGCGCGCAAGCCAGGCGCATTTAAGGAGACGGTTGACTTGCAGCTAGTGCCCTACACAGCTCCTAGTATTGTGATTGAGGAAGTTGAATGCACATACTTCATAATTCAAGATCGGTTCAAGCTCGTCGTAGTAGAGAATGTTATAATTTGCAAGGCCGCTATCTCAGAAATACTTGGTGACTTGCTGCTGGTCAGACTTGCATTGCATCATTATTAGCTGTGGCTGAAGCCTACCCCTTTTTATAGCTGGCGCGTATGTAGGGCTAGTAGTAGTGGAGAGCTCCTTCGCCTCGTCCCCCTTTCTCTTGCTTGCTGTTGAAATTTCCTCCCCAGTAATGCTCTCGAACTTCCGGCTCTTAGCTTGCAAAGTCTCGATACAATTAATAAGGAACGTCTTTTAAACAAACTTGTCAATTCTTATTGCTTGGAAGAAGAGCTCTTGTCGCCGGGCATCCTTGATTTTGTGAAATAGCTGGTTGCCGTCGATTTGATTGTAACGCAACTGTTCTTCGAAATCGGCAGGCAGTCTGCCGGGCTCATAAAAGCAATACAGTCCTTCGGCCATGCAGAGCTCTTCCACAACACGGTCAATGTCCCATTGTGCCGGGTCATCTGTAGGACGTGATTGTAGTTCCATTTTATGACTTAAGCGTTATGTATATGGTGATAGAAGCCGTGTAGATAGATGGGTCTCACTAAAGGCGTCTTGTTTGCGGTATGTTCTCTAGAGGCACAACATTGCGAGCGAGAACTGACGTAAAAACTTTCGTGTTAAGGGACAGGAGGTACCTTAATATATAACACTTACCGAGATGAATGTGCTTGCGCGTAGAAAAAAGAGGATTCTGAGCAATGGTTATAACATTGACATGGTGATGTTTAAGGCAAAAATTGGGAAGCTATTGCGCTGGGGACATGCTTACGAGTTGTAGAGATGGATGAAGCGGGGGTCCTCCTATGGCAACTCACCTTATTGGCGAGGAATATATAGTAAGAATTTCGAACTGTTTGGTAGTCCGTGGTAGTCATAAGATGGATCACCCCCCTGCGCGCCACCCCATCACGCGCCTACCCGCGACGCGTAAACACGTCACCTCCACTCTAACTTGATTTATGAATAACTCGATCGCCATACATCGTGACTTTTTATTACTTATATTAATCGATCCGTCAATTTCCGCTCTTCTCAAAAATGCCTACTTCGTCTGATAAAAAGCGCGCTGAAGCGGCTGTTCGCGATGTTGTACTCGGCACACCTGTTCGCGCAGCAGCTATTAAGTGGGATGTTGAACGTACTTATATTCAACGCCGCATTGCTGGAATCCCTACCCGAAAAGAGGCCAATCAACAGCAACAGCGTTTATCACCCTTTATGGAGCAGCAATTAGCTAATTGGGCAATCGGTCAAGCCAGGTTAGGCTTTTCACCGCCGTTGGTGCGCTTTAGGGCTATGGCGTTGCACTACCTCAAGGCTTCCGGAAGCGATATCACCATCGGAAGCACTGGCACACCAAATTTATCGCTCGTAACCCCGATATTAAGAGCACTAGGGCCACCGTGATCGATTATTGCAGGGTTAACGGCGCTACGGTGGCTAATATCAACATCTTTTTCGACCGTCTTGACTCTCCTGATATCGCTGAAATTACATCAGACCGCTGGTATAATTGTGACTAAATGGGTATTGGCCAAGGCGTGGGGGCCGACCATTTTGTTATCGCCGAAAGTAACAATAGCAAGCCTTTAAAGAAAGGCGCTCAAAAAGGCAAATGGATTACTGTGCTCGAGTGTATTAGCGGTGACGGTGTCGCCTTGCCTCCACTCCTCATTTTCAAAGGCGTTGATATACAAAGTCAGTGGTTTCCTGACGAGAACACCTTTGTTTTTGATGATTGGCGGTTTATCACATCAGAGAAAGGGTGTACTAGTAACCCTATGGCGTTAAAATGGATCGAGGACATCTTTTTACCCCATGTACGGGCTCGTCACGGGAACAAATGGGTCGTTTTAGTGTGTGATGGCCACGATTCACACACCAACGACAACTTTTTATGGCTCTGCTTGACTAATAAGATATGGCTCATATGCTATGAGCCACACTGCTCCCACATTGTACAGGTGTTAGATGTGGGAGTCTTCAACTTCTTGAAAAAAAGACTTCGTTACCAGTTACGCCTATGTCCGAATGGGGTCCTTGGACTACACCACTCGAAAAAGGACGTTATCGAGTGCTATTTCAAAGCCCGTGACGAAGTAATGAGTATTGATACAATCGTACGGGCTTGGAGAAGCTCTGGGATATGGCCAAGAAATCGCGATCAAGCCTTGTCATCGAGATTCATCCTTTTAGAGGACGTGGGTGTAGCAAGGTCAGTAACCAGGGCACCAGCAGAACCTCGAAGGCCTGTGACCCCTGATTTTCTCGAAATCACTACTCTAACAGCTATCAGGACACCCTCTGGTGGTCAAGATTTCCTTAGAAGTAGCCGAAAAGTGGCTTCGGAATATCGATCACTCCAATTGCCAGTCCATCGTCTCCTGACAATGAAGGCCAGTAAGGCCTTAGATCGAAAGGACGTACAAATCGCTGAATTAGAGGCCCAGAATGCACGCTTAATACTTCAATTGGCCAAGAAGACGAAGCAAGTACGTCAAAAGGTCAAAATAGCACCAAATCAGAAGTTTGTACGCATGGCAGATGTACGTCGAGCCAAGCGCAGACTTCGGGGTCGCGTCATCTACGAAGACGAAGACGAGGCCTTTGACGTGCCAGGAAGAGGCACTAGGTACGGAGGATTACGTCCTGAAGATGTCACCGAAGCGGAGGATTGTATAAATATCAGTTGATCGTTAAAAAATAGCATTGCGATAGCTAATTTATACGATTAATTGGCTTCAATTGAATTCGTTGAAATCAGGTCGTAAGTGGCGCGTGATGGGGTGGCGCGCAGGGGGGTGATCCATCTTACCCATAAATATCGCCAGATCGCCAAAATGCCAGAATCTTCAACGAATAATCCTGTTTTTCATCATTTAGGTACCAAATTGCAGCCATTATCCGATGAACAACTTGAAGCTGTTTTGTTTCGTCAGTTTCCTGGTTTTATTTACTCAGAAACCAAGGCACCTCGTCGCCACTGGGCCTGGCAATACGGCTTCGATATATCCAAAAGCGATGACCGCCGATGGGCCTGTAAGCCCTGCCTAGCAGCGAGGAATCCAAGGATCAAGACCTTCAATAGTGAAGGCCTATAGAACGCCGAGAACCATTTGTTTCGTGATCACGGTATTCCGGCGCCGGAGGGCAGTAGGAAATCCAAGTCCCAGATGGCCAAGGAGGCCCTGAAGTAAAAGCGGCCTTTTCAGCACCAGAAATCGATCCTGAATACCTATAAGCTTAACGCCAACAACTCTAAAGAACAGCGATTAGCAAACAGCCTTATTAAGGGCTTTAATAAAACTCACTTCCTGTCACCTGACCCACACTGGTTAGTACCTACTATAAGTAGCTATCTATACATAGTATTTATAGTAGGAGCTTTATCTCTACTATAACTATAAAATATACAGGAATATATAAGGATTATATAAACTAACTATAATAGTTTATAATTAATAGCTAGCGATTATTTGTTTTTGTTGATTTTTATATTTATTTTTATGTTTTTTTTTTTTACTACTTGTCGGGACTTTAACTAATAAAAAAAACTATTATTAAACGAACTCCTTATAACTTATTAAAACTTTTTATTTTTAACCTGTTATTAAACAAACTTCCTTACTTTACTTTATTACAAAAAATAATTATTAAAGATTTAATTCTATAATTATTTATTTATTTATTTTATTTTTATATTAATATAAAAAATATAATTTTTTAAATATTAATTATATAAATTTATTTATATTTAATATTTTTATACCTGATTTATTTTACCTGTTAATTTTAACTATATAAAAAAAGTTACTTTTTTTTTAGCATTTATTTTAAAATAATTATATAATATTATTTAATACCCTTTAAAATAAACAAAATTTAAAAAATAGTTTAAAACTTTCCTTAAAAAATAGCGCTTTAAAATAAACGCAGTAGGATTAACCTAGGTTTAATAGCTAGAAATTTCCCTTTATTCTTAGCAGCTAAGAACTTTTCCGTATTTTTAGCAAAAAAATATACAACTTTAAAAAAAAACCCTGTACTTACGTTAAAAAATACCCTTACTATAAGTTTCTTTCCTTTACTACTACTAAAAAAGTATATTTTAATTAATTACTTTTTAATAATTAAAAAATAACGTTAATTTCTCTTTTTTATTTATTAAATAATTTTTTTTATTTTAATTAAATTAATAATTTTAAAATATAAATAATATAAAATATACTATTCAGCAACTTCGCAACT
>MU384153.1:0-23799 GCA_022495065.1 Xylaria telfairii | reverse complement strand
TTAAAAATAAATAAACTATTTTTAATATTTTAAAAGCTTTAAAATAACCTTAAAAATAATTTTTTATTTATTAATATATTAATTTTATTATATAATTTATTAAAGTTTTTATATAATATAAATAAAGTTAATAATACTTTAAAAATTTTATTTAAAATTAATATAAATAAAGTTATTAAAACAGTTAAAAATTAAATTAATAAAAAATATAAACTATTTAATAACTTTATAAAAACTTTTAAATAATAAAAGTTTTTAAACAATAAAAGTTTTTTAAATATAATTTAATATTATATTATATATTTAAATTAAATAATATTAATAAATATTAAAAAGTTAAAAAATTTATAAAATATATTTTTTAGTTTTAAATTATTTATATATTTAATTTATAAATTTTTTAATTTTTATTAATTTTTATAAATATAATAATAATTATAGTGTTTAATTATATTATAGTGATTTTTATATATAAAATAAGTAGGCTTTTAATTATTAGTTAATTTAAATTAAACAAATAATTTAAATTTTATATATTTATTTTATATTAATAAAAAAAGCCTTTAAAGGTAGATTTATTAATATAATAAGTTATAAAAAAAAACAAGTTAAAACATAACCCTGTAATTTTTCGCGTTTAATTCTTTAATTAAATTATAATACTATTTACTTTTAATTATACTTTAACAAGCTAATTTATGTTTAAAAAATACCAAAAAACAATAAAGTCTTTATATATAAACGCGGATTAAAATATTATATAATTAAAGCTATAAACCTCGCTATTTAAGCGCGCTATTTAATATATTACGCGGTATAATTTACGGCCTGCTGCAACGCTATAACACCTAAAAATCAGCGGTCTCCCTCTCGTGCCCAGGGCGCCCGCGTAAGCTTAATTAGTAGTATAAACGGTATATATTTAAGCTTATTAGCTTTAATCTTTTTATTCTTATACGTAAATTATGTAAAGCGGCGTGCCTATACGTCTCGGATACAACTTTACGGGCGTAGCTTAAAAAAAAAAGCATATAATACCAGCGTGCGTTACAACGGCTATTTTTAACCCTAGAACACGCGGTATAAAAGCTCGCGTAGGCTTTAAAACATTAAAATAAGTTAATTAAATTCTAAAAACACATATTTTAAAATAACAAGTTTATAATTAATTATAGTTATAAAAATTACGCAGTATAAGCTTTTTGCTAAAACGGTTTGTTTTAACCTTTTATTTTAAAATTAAATATTTATATTAGCTACTAATTAAATGTTATAAAATAAAAAAATTATAATTATTACTTTAATATATATAACCGCGTTATAAAAAAATGGGCTAAAGTTAAATATTTTAAGCTAAATTCCGCTACGGCTACTAGTTATTTATCGTTGCCTTAAATAGCAACCCTAACGCTAAACGAGGCGGCGTAACTAGCAGGGTGTACCGCGATTTATTTAACGAATACTTTATTATAAACCTCGACTACGATTTTATATTTATATACGATAACGCGCCCGTTTATACAGCGCGGATTGTAAAAAAATAGCTTTGTATATAGAACTTTAAAATATTAGATTAGCTGCTGTACTTGCCCGACTTAAACTTTATAAAAAACGTATAAAAAATGCTAAAGGAATAAATCTATGCTGCTAAACTAAGCCTACGGACTTTCGGCAATATATAGGACGTATTAGATTTATTAGTTTAAACTATAGTTAAGCAGTAGGAAAATATCGCGCAAAAGGTGTTGGATTATTTAGTTAAAAGCATACCTCGGCAAATCGCGGTAGTTATCGCGGCCCGCGGGTAATATACGAAATATTAAATAGCATGGTTATAAAGCCCTATTTTATACGAACATAATAAATATTTTAGATTTTTTTTTACTATTAAATTAAATGCGTAAATAGAAATACTGCTGTGTAGGTTGTTTAGGGCTAATGTGGGGTTTTAATCGGTAACTCGTTTCTTTCTGTGGATGACTGTATATAGAGAGTTGTTCTGGGAGTCCATGTTATTTTGCTAGGGGGCCTAGTAGAAATCTATTCCTGATGTGGTAGAATACGGGGCAATTCTCGAACTAACAATTCAGATGCTGGAGGAGGTATATAAAGTTCGTGGCTTCCGCACTGGAGCTTCTGGCCGGCGATCTTTAGCATGCTGAACTTTTTAAAGAGCTTTATGATAGTCGAGCCTGGTCGAGGAAGGAGGTTTACATAATCCGGGGACCTACAACTTAAATCGAAGTGCAGGGCACTTCGATTTAAGGCGTATTTAAAATAGAGCTTCGTCGGCAAAGCTTTCTATTTCAGTAACCACCTGCTTGGCACTACACGGTTTTTAACTACGATTCTGGTCGCGTATATCGATCCTGCTAGGTTAGTAAACAATACCTGTCTTATTATTATGAATCTAGTAGATGGATAGTTGGTCTACCCTTGTTGTATTAAATAGAAAGAATAAGACTGCCTGTGGTCCGTCGTAAGAAGTAATCGTTATTGTGTTTAAGAGAGATCAATCGACGACAACCGCATATTACCCGAGGCAGGTTCCTCTAGAAGTTCGTATAGATAGATCTGGTGAATTGGTTATGTAGCATTGGAGCACTTCAGCTAAAGCTGAAAGCTGGTGCCCAACGCACACCCCCTATTCCAGCGATGCAACCTTGTCCCAGCCATACCGACCGACTTCGTTTAGGCACAGTCGACGACCTAACAACACGAATCACTTGAGCTCGAGATAACCCCGTATCTCGATAAAAATGGTTTAATCTCTTCATCAGACATCGTTTATGCTTATTACTTCTGGAATAGAGCGTATATCTATCGAAGTTGCATTGCTACTGCCATCCGATAAATCCTCCTCCCCTATACGTGGGTCGAAGCCATGGGGTCTCTAAAGAACGGTTGGAATTCATTGAAGCTGAAGTTGAAGTATAGGGGCAGAAGCTCTGGAATAGCTGCGCCGCCAGCTTCGCCAGGGGCGCCGCTTACAGGTATATTCCACGTTGATATTACAGTGTTCTCGGTGTTACGTTAAAGTTTCCATGTCCTTAACCTTTTCATGAACTAGACGGGACGAAACCGCGGACCAGTACCTCCCATACAGCTTCCGCGAATAATGAACCCTCTACGCCAATCGTCCCATCTACCGACAACACGATTTCTAATGTCACTTCCCACCTCGCTGTGGAGGCTAACTCCGGAGCTGAGGAGGGTCAGCTGGCGATCAACACCGGAGATCAACAGTTACCGAAAGAACCTATATCTCAAAGACTTTGGAATGCAGCTTACGACGGCCTCGAGCAAGATGGAAATACTGCGGAGCTTGTCAGATCTTACATCAACATCCTCACGAAAACCCTAAGGGCCGAGAAGGCGTCTGGTCCGCCTCCTTCTGAAGATAGCATTTCGATCGAATTGAAAAAACCCGCAAATCGACAGGAATACATGAAGAAGCTTGTTGAAGGAGGCCTTGAGAAGTTTGCCTCCATGTCTAAGATTACAAGTAGGCTGAGCAACGCCGTCGAATACATAGAGAAAGTCAAGGGACTGGTGAACCTGGCCATCGAAAATATTATACCACAGGCTGCCCTGCCTTGGGCCGGCGTCTGCATTGGGCTGCAAGTAAGCCACCATACCCCCATCACTACTGTTACTACTGTTACTACTGTTACTACTGTTACTACTGTTACTACTGTTACTACTGTTACTACTGTTACTACTGTTACTACTGTTACTACTGTTCCCATAGCGCTAATATCATTTAGATACTCTCCAATCCTGGACGGGCAACCAAGTCCAACCTTAAGGGCATTATTCATGTAATCTCAAGAATGGATTGGTATTGCGCCCTGTCTGAACGTCTCCTAGATGAGAGTGAACTTGTTCAGTCATTCAAACCCGTCTTGAAGGAGTTGGAGAAGGCAATTATCACACTCTATAAGGCTCTTATCTTATATCAAATCAAGTCCGCCTGTTATTACCATCAGAATCGAGGCATTACCATTTTCCGCGGATTTGCTAATTTGGATGATTGGGATGGGGACCTGGAAGAGGTCGAAAACGCCGAAGCTGACTTTATGAAAATGTTGGCACAGTACCATATGGAGGACGAGAAGACTCGCTTGCGCGGGCTCCTTGCTTCCTGCGAAGCAATGGAGAACAGTCTTGGTGACATTCATCAGGATATGCAAGGTATTATCAACCAGCAAAAGAGTATTTGGATAGATAATAAGCACAAGGCCTGTCTAAAAGACCTTTTCGTTGTGGATCCACGAGATAACATGAAGACTATTATGGACAACAAGGAGGAATTACTCGCGGATGTGAGTAAGTGGATCTTCGGCACTACTGAATACTCGACATTTATGAATTGGAGAGATGAAGCATCTGATACCCCGATGTGCCGACTTCTATGGGTATCGGGGCCCGCTGGTACGGGAAAGACAATGCTTCTTATGGGCATTGTTCGCAAACTCGAAAGCCAGTTTTCCTCTCTTTCACCAAGACTATCGTATTTCTTCTGTCAAGGCACAAATAAGACTCTGAACAATGCGACGGCTATACTGAGATCTCTGATCTGGCTGTTGCTTTTTCAGCAACCAAAGCTCATTGAACACATATTGCCCGACCATGACCTTAAAGGTCGTGCCCTGTTCGAAAATCAGGATGCATTTCATGCACTGGGCAGTATCTTCGAGGATATGTTGAAAGACCCTTCACTGTCACCGGTGTATTTCATTGTCGACGCCCTTGACGAGTGTGATCAGCAGGGGTTAGCACCCCTTCTTCGTCTCATCTCCAAGTCCTTGACCCTGTCTGACAAGGTGAAGTGGGTAATCTCAAGCCGCCCCGATGTTAATATCCGAATGGATATTCAGCACGAGCTCCGGGAATTCGACAGCTCGAAGGCTATAGTCAAAATAGATTCGGGAATACTGGAACAGCCAGTTAATATCTACATCGATTACAAGCTCTCCGATCTTCGACGCTTACCAGGATACAACAACAAGAACGTTCTAGACGATATATCCACTGAAGTCCGTCAACGAGCCAATAACACGTTCTTGTGGGTGGCCCTGGCGTTAAAAGAGCTTTCAAAAGTGCCGGCATACAAGGCTGCGGTGACAATCAAAAGTATGCCTCGGGGCCTGTCGGAACTATACGATCGTATGATGGATAAGATTAAAAACCTCCAGGAATGCAAGGACGTCCTAATAGCCGTATCTCTTGCCCTTCGCCCACTTTCTCTCCCTGAGCTTGCCGTGGTTGCTGGCCTGCCCGCTGGAGATGATGTCCCACGGACAGTAGCCGAAGAATGTGGCTCATTTCTAACAATCACAGGGGAGGAGGTTTTTCTGATCCACCAATCGGCTAAGGACTACCTGAGCAAGGTTTACGAGTCAAAGCTTCAGTCGAGTGGAGCTGCCCAAGGGCATGCTGGTATATGCGAGCGCTCTATCGACGCAATGTCAGCAAATCTGAGGGAAAATATCTATAGTGTTCCGGACTTCGACTTCAACCCGGACGATATTATACAACCTCCTGATCAAGATCCATTGGCCTCCATACGATACGCTTGCTTATTCTGGGTTGACCACCTCTCATTTATCCCGCATCACGTTGATCATTATGATCGAGTTCATTCATTCTTAAAGATCCATTTCCTTCATTGGCTGGAAGCACTTAGCTTGATGGGGGAACCTAGCCAGTGTGGTCGAATTATAAGCAAGCTCGAGATTCTTTCGGTACGTAAAGCTCGTCTCGTTACTGTCTATATATGCTAAGTGCGTTCAATAGTCAGGCCAAAACGAACTTCATTCTCTTGTTTACGACGCCAAAAGATTTATCCTCAAAAATGCATCCATCATCGAATCGGTACCCATTCAACTCTATAGCAGCGCTATCCTCTTCAGTCCCCAAGCGAGCAAGATACGAAATCTTTTTATACACAATATTGATGGGATAAACATCTTGTCAGGGCTCGACAGAAACTGGGGCCCCAGTTTACAGACCTTCAAAGGCTCTTTCGTGACAGCGACGTTCTTGCCTGATGGGGAAAGACTGGTTCTAAATTCTTTGTGGAATTCAATTATTGAAATAAGGAACATTGTGACTAGTCAAGTTGAACATAGGCTCAAAGGCCATTCTGGCTTCATTTACCCCGTGGCATTGTCACCCGAAGGAAGCCTACTGGCAGCAGGATCTAGTGACACAACTATTAGGATATGGAATACGACAACAAGAAAAACCGAACGTATACTTGAAGGTCATGAAAGCACGGTTCTTACCGTGGCGTTTTCTCCTTGCGGGCAGCTCTTAGCATCAAGTTCATATGAGTATGTCGGAACCCTCTGGTTATGGGACGTCGCGACTGGCGAAACTAAGCGGGTACTCAAAATCCCTAGCCCCGTTAACATTACGCTTTTTTCGCCGGGTGGGGAAAAGCTAGTGATAGGGTGCAAAGATGGCACTATTTGGATGTGGGATGTTCGAAGTGGCCAAAACGATCACACTCTTGAAGGTTGTGACAGGCGTGATAAACCATGTGTGGCGCTTTCGTTAGATTGGAGCAAGCTAGCATCGCTAGCTGATAAAAAGACCATCCAATTGTGGGATGTAGCGACATGGCAACTCAAGCATTTGCTCAAGGGACATTTGCAACTTGTCGACACTGTAATATTCTCACCTAGGAACAAAGTATTGTCGGGATCGGAGGATGGAACGGTTCGGGTATGGAATGTTGTCACGGGCCATACCGAACATATACTTGAGATTAATTCCCCCCATTTTGGTATAGTGCTTTCACCTAATGGGAACCACCTAGCATCATTTTCGATCGGGGGAATTGTGCAACTATGGGATACTGCGACATGGGATACTAAATGCACACTTGGAAGCCATTCCACAGAGGTTTTGAGAGCAACCTTTTCGCCTAATAATCAAAGACTGGTATCGTCGTCGAGAGACTCTGTCATTGTATGGGACATCGCGACAGGGCTGATCGACCAGGCGTTTGAAGGCCACTCCGATGGTCTTCAAGTTCTAGCATTCTCGCCTGATGGAACTAAGTTGGCATCAGCTTCTCGGGATACAACTATCCGAATATGGAACATGACAGGCCGGGCAGAGAAAATACTCCGCCATTCCAATCAGGTCGATGCTGCGGTATTCTCTCCTAGCGGAAGTAAACTGGCATCAGCTTCCGGTGAAACAGGTACAGTGTGTATATGGGACGTTATAACGGGTGAAATTAAAAATACAATTGACCACCAGGGCGGACGGGTACGGGCGATAGTATTTTCTTGTGACGAAGGGAAGGTAGCATTTATGTTGTGGGACGACCATTATATTCGACTTTGGGATACTGCGACAGGAAAAATGATGTTTTTCCCATGTTATCGTGGCCGATTCAAAATTATGGAATTCTCTCCGGATGGACGGAAAATAGCCTCGATAAGCCCCGAAAATGCTGTCTGCTTCTGGAATACTATATCAGGTCAACGCGAAGGTACTCTTGAAGGCCACTCTTCCCAGATTACAACTTTAACGTTTTCTAAAGATGGAAAAAAGCTGGCATCGGCATCATATGACGGGACTATTATGGTATGGGAAGTTGCGACCGGTCGGGTTGAGTGTACGTTGAGTCATATGAGCCCTCAGTTTCGTGGCTTCGAGGTTCTCGCTTTACTGTTTTCTCTGGACGGGAGCAAGATAGCAATATCTGAAGTACGCGGCAACGACGACGACGGCGACGACGCTATTCAGGTGTGGGATATTGCAACTGGTAGAGCTGGGCATGCGTTCTACGGCCGTCCAGACTTCATTCAGGGTACAAAATTTGAACTAAATTCAAATATGACGGAGCGTAGTCATTCCTTTTATTCAGTGGATAGACAGTGTCGATGGGTGGTCCGGGACGGCACTAAATTCCTGTACCTTCCCCGGGAGTTTCGGGAACATTGCGTAGCTATCAGAGGCAGAGCCGTTGCAATTGGGAACAAGGAAGGTCGAGTTATGATTATGGAATTCGCTGACGATATTGCTCAAGTTAGCAGGTAAGCTGCGAACTACCTGATCTTCTGAGAAAGGAGGTTGCCGGATCGGCAGTTGGATCGCAAGGTTGATAATTAGAGGGGAGGCTATTCAGACATAAAAGCTATAGGCTGCCTACCTGATTACATTCTATTTCTATTGGTAGTTCAACTGGATTGTTATCCAGAAGCTATTTACATATTCAGCTACCTCTCAGACATATGCCCTAACACTTGTGTCACGCTGTCACCATCATGTCGAATTCCATACTTTTTAGACTTAATTATCCACACAACTGAACCTAAACCCAAGGGGAAAACGAGGGATAGGGTATGCTGTCACCTTGATCTAAAAAAAATAATATTATATTATACTACATAACTCTGTGTCTTCCATTAAGACCTCTCCTGTGACGGTTGGAAGCAGATGTGAATTCAGAGTTGATATGGTGCTCAGCATGAAATTATATGCCTTCGTTTAATGTGGCTTCGTTGGGATGTTTGAGCTCGATGCGGAATTCTATGCTTAGACAATCTTCAACTGCTCCGTAAATGAGGCAAGGGAATGGAGGGAAAATTGGTAGTGTCAAGATCTCAAGTAGGGGTATGCATTGACTGCTATCGTTGCCCGAAGATTTAGTCTAATCCTACATGATGTTTGTCTATTCATAAAAAGTCGCACGACAGAGACAAGCACGTGGGGTTGAGTCTTGGCACTCATTGGGTAAGGGAATGGTCCATAAGAACATCGTCCGACAAAAAGAAATTGGTGCATGTACAGTATACTTGCTACCCAGAATCTTGTTAGAGATAATAGATAGTGCCTTATATAGGGACTTACCAGCCCAATTTTAGTCTTGTTTGCCACCTATCTCTATGAGACTATTAATGTTATACCTGACTTGATACACTTCGATGCTTATGACAACCAAACAAAGCTGTCCCCCAATACAAAAAAGCCATACGTAACACTATGCTATAGTATGCAAAGCTAAAAAAGAGCCTAGGTTAGGGAAGTAATAGCAGCCGCGGCGGTAGAGGAATACTTATTTCACCTTGCCTAAAAGGGAAATTGAAGGCCAAAGAAAGGTATTGTCGGACAGTGTGCTTACAGACCTTCCTATAAGGGGTCTGTAGCACTCCACAGATCGCCAATCGAATGGACTCTGTCTTCAAAAGGGTATCTGCAAGATGGCGGCAACATTAAATTGTGGAGTTGGCGTTGTTCCGCGGTAACACGTGGGTGAGCAGCACTAGAAAAAAACGCTCTCGGCTTTATGTTGTTGGTGCTTAAGGTTTTTTGAATTGTATAACTAACGCCGTTTGCCACCGCGCTCCAACTGCCGCTCACTTGCGTAGCTCACCCCAATCAATCGTTCGCGCTGCTGTACGTTACCCAGCTTGGCATACCGGATTGAGACTAGGGGATCGTGAAGATGGCCGTCCAAGAGATTGCCGAGGCGGACGATATCCACGGCCAAGACCTCGCTATCTCGAACGCTTCTTCTCCAGTTGAGAAGCAGCAGAATGTCGCGGACCCGGACGACCCCGAGGCCCCCTCGGTCGAGGTGTCCGCCAAGAGGCAGAGGATGTCAGATCTGTTCACAATCTTCTGTGCTGGTGAGCTCATCCCTGTTCATACCCCTCATACTACTGTTGAGAACCTATAGCTCATGCCCGTAATCTAGGCTTTGCATTAATTTCCGATGGATACCAAAACAATTTGATGTATGCCAACCATCCCGCGAGCGCTCCGAGACATCTTGCTCAACACGTCATTTCAGGACTGCGACAAATGTCGTTCTCACCCATCTGTATAAAGAATACACTTCATACTACAGCACGCAGGTGTCCAACGCCCTGCTGGTCGGCGAAATTCTAGGCCAGATCACAATCGGTCTCGTTTGTGACTATCTCGGGCGAAAATGGGCTATCTTGATTACCACAGCCCTGATCGTCATCGGCGGCATCCTCGGCACCGCGGCCTCGGCTAGCACCCCGATCGGCTTGTTTTGGTTCTTGACCGTCGCACGCGGTATCACGGGCTTCGGCACCGGAGGCGAGTACCCCGCCAGCTCCGTCAGCGCGAGCGAGGCCGCCAACGAGCACACGCCCAAGCAGCGTGGGCCAGTCTTCATCCTCGTCACCAACCTGCCCCTTTCGTTTGGCGGGCCCTTCGTCTTGTCCGTGTTTCTGATCGTCCTCAACGCTGCTGGTTCGAACCACCTGAACACGGTGTGGCGTGTTTGCTTCGGCATTGGTGTCATCTGGCCCTTGAGCGTGAGTGTTGCTTTGATTGATTGATGCGCGACTCCGTGCGGCTACTGACGGGTATTAGGTGTTTTACTTCCGATGGAAGATGCTCAACAGCAAACTGTACAGGCGTGGCGCTATCAAAAAGCGAGTCCCGTATAGACTGATCATCAGGTACTACTGGAAGACCTTAATTGGCACGTGCGGAGCCTGGTTCCTCTACGACTTCGTCACATTCCCTAACGGCATTTTCTCGGGCCTCATCATCAGCAGCGTCGTCAAGACGAAGGACATCCAGACCGATATTGAGTGGACCTTGCTTCTGAGCAGTCTCGCGCTGCCCGGGGTCTTGATCGGCGCTTACCTGTGCAACCGCATCGGACGCAAGAACACCATGATGGTTGGATTTAGTGGCTACCTGCTCTTCGGGCTAATCGTAGGCCTTGCCTACGAGAAAGTCACCAAGATCGTGCCCCTCTTCGTTGTCCTTTATGGTCTCATGCAGTCGTCCGGAAACCTCGGACCCGGTGATATGCTCGGTCTATTGTCATCAGAGGCTTACGCCACTGCAGTTCGCGGAACGTGTTATGGAATTTCAGCCGCTGTTGGCAAGACAGGTGCGGCGGTGGGCACTGAAGTGTTCACGCGCATCCAGGAGAATCTAGGTAAACGATGGACCTTCATTATATCCGCCATCGCCGGTCTTTCCGGGATCCTGGTTACCTGGTTCTTCGTACCGAACATCACTGGCGAGGATCTTCAAAAGAGCGACGAGAAGTTCCGCGAGTACCTTGTGGCAAACGGCTGGGATGGGGCGATGGGTGAGGATGACTTGCAGGCGCCCGCCAACAAGGGCATTCCGGAGGAAGTTGTCGAGGAAATAAATGAGATCAAAATATAAGTTGAGAATGAGTCGCTAGAGCCTCCCTAATCATATAGACACGGCAAATATTCGTGATATGCGAATAGGTTTATTTGGGTTTAGAGGAGCGTATAATCCGCGAGCACTATTTTAGATAACAGCTGTGGCGCAATATATATTTGCTTACAATCCAACATGCCCTCTTTGCGAACGAGAGAGTAGTTCCAAATCCATGCTTTCTAGTTATATGATTTGTATGTATAGATGCCCTCACTAGTCCCCATGATCTCTTTTCTATATACAGTAGTGAAGTACAAACATCATGCTACATTAGCATCTAAGTATATCCTATACTGTAGAAGTAAATATAACTTTCGCTTTTCTTCCCGCACATCATATGATCATTGAAGGGATCGCTACTCTTCCCCTGGCCGTAGTAAGATTTCTCATATAGTATATTCGTCGGCGAAGCTAGTTTGTGTTATGCTGCTGATGTTTTCACAGCACATCATCATGAATGCAATTATTTGGAACTGTTGGCTGTACACCCATTGTCGCTGGAAACAATCTCTTACTCAGGCTGTGACTAATAGAATGAGGTGGTGCGTTTGTTCAGCTTCGATAGATTACATGACAGCGCTTGACGCGCGAAGAAGAATGGCGAGAGTTCTGGAAGCTCGTTTGCAATTCGGAGTTGCGTTCCATCACTGGAATGTAAGTAATCATGATATCATGAGCCGCTTGTCACGCTACAAAAGACGAGAGACTGGAATACTTCGAGAAGAGGGGTGGCGTGTTGTATGTAGCGGGGAGCTTGGCTGCTTGGCTTGGACCCCTGGGCGGGACCCTGAGCCAGCCCACATGTGCCCTAGAACACCATGCCACAGAATGAAACCTAGAGTTGGATATTAAAAGTCGAGCGAATGAGTTGAGTCCATGCCTTCAAAGGTTGTATCGGACTGGGAAAAAAATAATCAACCAGGCAGCATAGATCTGGTCTAGAACCAAAGACGAAAACCCTCGCGTCTCGGTTGTTCGGTAGGGCGGCGAAAGGGAGAGAAGAAGAAGCGGTATGCACGGTCCTGCTCGCAGGAGGTAGCATTCCTCACGAGGTTCGGGGCGATCCGAAGTCGGGGTGAAAGACAAGTGGGTACGTATAAGACTGTTTTGTGTGGTGCTGATTCGACACCGTTTTTTTGGTTTGGCATCTGACCAAATAAGGTGTCTAAGACACGAGCATACATGTCAGCGTCGGCATCTCTTTCAGCTGGGTCGCTCATCGCACAGCCTCCTTACAAAGCTGAGGATTTTCATAACATACAGTACTATCTCTCCAGTATTACCGTAAGTGAGTCAATACGGCGCGACGCTGCCTTTTACAATGACCCGCAGGCGGTGACTTGGATCAGCTTCGGCCAGCGTGAATACGAGATCTTGGCGAATCAAAGCACTATCGACGCTGGGATCACGGTTACGTCATGGCGTAGGTATCCCGTATTGGTCTTCACCATGGTGGGCTCACAGTCGTCGGCTCACGAGAGGGAGTAGACGAACATCGTATGCCGTTCGTGGTATCGTTGGATGGTCCAGCCTCTCGCTCTTTAGCCTAGGTTCAATAAAGGGGCGTATTAAGATGATTTTCTATAAGAAGACATCGCAGTCTCGCGACAGAAATGAAAATGTATGATAGATCATCAATCAGATCATCAGTCTACCGCCTTACATCCAATTAACCTCAGCTCGTTATACACTTCCCTCTACATATCAACAACACCTTCATATTAAGCAAGTCCGTCAGAATGTACAACTTCATCGGTACCCTCGCCGCCGTCCTACCTCTTGTAGCGGCGGCTCCCTATGGCCTGAATTCACGCGACAGCATCCCTGGCTGCACGTCGATATCATTTGGCGACTTCTCATGGACGATCGAGGAGTTCACCTACCACGCCTCCTACATCTTTTCGACACCGGCACACCAGATCTCGTCGGGTACTGTGGCCTTCAACCTGACGAACCCTGCCTTCCCAGAGAAGGTGTCGTGTACCGCCTACAGCTCGTGGCTGTCCGACTTCTTCTACGGTAACATCAACTACAACTGCGAGGTGCCAGAAGGGTCCGGAATAGAGTCATCCTTCTCCTTCAGCAGGCCTTCGGGCGAGCTGAACGTTAACCAGACGTGGACCTGCAATGACGAAGATCCCCAGTACCCGTAAGTCTTCCAGGATGAAGAGACAGAAGCGAGACACTAACCAAAACCCTTTTGCAGAGTCACTTTCCACGCCTACGGCACCGTCGACTTGCAGCTCGACTGCCAGGAGACCTATTGGCAGAACCCGAACTGGACTATCGGCCAGATATATTCTGATCGGGACATTTCCTGCGTTCCGGTTACTCTGCCTCTTAAGCCTCACGATAAGACAGCCGTTGCCTAAGAAGGTCGGGCCCCAGGGTTAGAATGGTTGTATGATAATGAGAAAATGTCGTACTAGACTACATATCTTGCTTAATAATTACATTTAATATAGATGGAAAAGATTAGATTCCTTGATACCCTGCATTTCCCGTCATTTCTTTGCCGTTGAACGTCTTTCTCAATAATGAAACCTATGCCTTCAACATCTTCACCTGGTCCAACAGCTCCTCCAACGTTTGCTTTGTCATCTTCGTATTCGAGTGCGACCCTCCCAACAACCGTCTCTAAACCCCGAGCGTCTCCGTCAGTAAACTCTCTGCCTTTTTGTGCAAGCCCTGAAAGCTATAGTGCACGGCCAAGGTGAACGCTGTCTGGAGGGTAGCCGGGTTATCGCGTCCAAGCAGTCGAATCTGTACGCGCAACACATCCTCGAGCTCATCCACCGCGGCGTCGACCTGGCCCTCGTCGCCCATCATGATGGCGATGTTCTGTCTCGTCTTCAGTGTGTCGGGGTGCTCTCTACCCAAGGCCTTCTGCTGGCCTAGAAACGTGGCCCGGAGGGCCTGCGATGCAACCTCCCGGCGGCCTTGCTTGCAGTACAAGGCCGCCAGATTGGCGAGGATCCTCAATAGTCCCGGGTTTCCCGGGCTGAGATGCGATGACGCGATTCGTAGCGCCGATTGATACAATTTTTCGGCCTCGTCGTACTCGCCCTGGCGTTCACGGGCGAGAGCAAGATTGAACTACTATCTGCCGACGTCAATGCTGTTGCCTCCCTGTTTCTCCTTGCACCACTCCAAAACGCGCTGGTACAGCTCAGCAGAGGCTTGCGCCTCGTTCTTCCCGCCGTGTATCGGTTGTAATTTGGCAAATTCGCTTGCTTTGCGGATCGTGTCCGGGTGATGTTCGCCGACGCTTTTCTCGCACGCTAACAGCTCCTGCCTCCCTTTAATAACTCGACTGCTAATGCTAACTGTCTTGCCCGTCGCTTTTGTGTCGCCTTCGGTGGATTTGACTCGCGCACGCGCTTCTTCTAGTGCCTCTTTTGAACTCTGAACCAACTTCTGGTTAATTATTCTCAGGGTTTTCTTTATATAGGGATACAGCTTGCGTCCAATGGTCAACGGCCGACTGATCTTGTTTCGTGTGCCTATAGAGCTTGGCTACTTCGGAATGCAAATTGGCAAGTTTGGGTTTAATGTCGGCTGACGTTGATTGAAACTTGAGTGCCGCGAGGGCACACGGTAGTAGGATCTCGGCCGCGCGGTGCTCATTGCCGTGGAGTTTGTTGCATATAACAGATAGCACCTGTTCTCCGATCAAATCCCGATCTCCCTCCTTATCGAGGCCCTTTTGCACGCATTCTCGAATTATAGCTGAAGGCTTGATCATCTTATACGCTACTAACTGGCGAACTTGCGTGTACAGGTCGCCTCTCTTAAAGAATAAATTCGGAATATATTGTACGTTCATTAAGCCCATGATAAGCAGTAGGTGGGCGGCTTTAGGATGCTTGTCTCTTATCAGCTCGTACAATAGCCGCCACGCTCGCATGGCTATTGATGCGTCCTTGACTTGCGAGTAGCGGATCCTCTCCATGTATGACCCGGGATCAACAGAGGTTTTCTTTTGGTATAAATAAGCCAAAACGAGCGTGCTAGCTGAGCTACTAAGTTCCTTGGCCCTAATAGTAGCTTTCCACCTCTAACTTAGATTTTTGGTGTTCTTGCCGAGAAGAAGAAGGGATGCATCGGCATTTTTTAATTCGGAGACTTTGATGATATACTAGTGATCTGTACCGATAATCCGTATTGCTATTTTCTTCGACCGCGTAGTTATAAGGACTCTCACAAGTCTAGTTTAAGGGATATAGTTACGTAGAGACTTTCCTGGGCGGGGTACGCTCGTCAGCGGTCAACAAAGGCAAAACAAAGCAAATAATAATTATAAAATAAACGGTATAAAATTAAAACAGAGGCACAAGCGAACGCTCAGCAAAATATATAGGGCTGTGGCCGTATAGCTTATATAGCGAAAGCTATCAATAAAAGCGATCTGTATTACAGATCTGTATATATTTCTCATCAAATATACCCTGTATTAAAAACAGAACCAAAATTAACAGAATTACTTAAACACTTACTTAAGTAACTTAAGAAGTATTTGCAAGCAATGGAAATTTTTGTTTTGCTATAGCAAGTAAATTAAAATCGTTGTTTTGCTTTAACTAGTTGCCAATCAAAGTAATACTTGACTTGTGTAGACCGCTGACCAGACGACTTAAAACAAGATATTGTTCGGCATATATTAGATCAAGCATCTGGCATATTCCTTATAGCGGCACTGAAGTGTATTCATCTCACTCATCTTTCTCGTTTCTCAGAGATAAGAAACGCAGTTCGCGCTCATTATAAACGCCAATTGTCTGCGGGGGAGCTGGTGCACGCTCTTGCCATCGACGGCAATGAAATGATGCCGACATATGAGGATGTGGTATCAGAAAGAACGGTCCTTGATGTCTGTGCCGGCCTGGTTCCGATAGGCGCCAAAAATAGGGCGAATCGCTTTGTCCATCACACTCTGCAGGAATATTTCGATGCTTCCTATTAAACCTGGTTCCCCGACCAGCAGCGATACATCACAACGGCGTGTCTTATCTGCCTACGCCTCATGTCTCCAGAACGAAGCCTCGCCGATTCTCTCTCTTCCTATCCATTTCTAAAGTATGCGGCTGAATATTGGGGAACCCATGCGAGAGATGAATACCACGAAGAGCTAGATAATATTGCCTTAGCCGCCTTCCGTGATACCTCAACACTGGAGAATAATTATTTATAGTCTCATGGACAATGATCAGGAAGTAAAAAAGACTATGCGCATGTTTCCCTGTGGAAACCTTGCTGTCCACAAGGTATTGAAGATTTTGAAGATGCTTCTTCGACATCAGCATAATTCCGAAAGCGCCGACCCCAATGGCAGAACGGCTCTCCATTGGGCGGCCAGGGAGGCTTCATGGACGTAGTTCAAACTTCTTTGTGTGAAGGCGCCGAAGCCAGCCCTAAACAAAGAACGGGATGACTCCTTTCCACTGGGCTGCTAAACATGGTCATGACACTATCATCGATGAGCTAATGCTTCGTATTAATTAACCCGGACGAGGCGACACACGGTGGAAGGACAGCCATTCACGGGCATAAAGTCAAGGCCACATCTCCGTTGTGAAGAAACTGCTGGCCAGCAACCGAGTTAATGTAGGACGCCAGTCCCTAGATGGCTAAACTCCCTTGCATTAGGCCGCTGTAAGTCGCATCAAGGGACATTTTCACCCCATATTGGCTAGAAAAATATTGCCTAAACCCCGAAGGGCGTGTAGAAAGGAAATCGCTAACTTTTCACTCAAGTACAGTAATTAGTAAGAAAGCTGTTGTCATGTACGGGGTTAAGGGCGGCCAAGATGCGGGTAACCCGCTAACACTTCCCTCGTGATGTATTCTCATTAAGCGGCGGTGAATCAAGCGGCCACGAGAAAGTGACAGAGCTTCTTCTAGAGTCAGGAGCTAACCCAAATATGGGAGATACAGAAAATCAGGCCGCTCTACATTGGGCTGCCGTATCTGGGAATGCGAGGATCGTAAGCTTAATTCTTTCCAAGGGCGCTGAACGGAGCATTCAAGATATCCATGGCCTCACACGATGACAGTTTGCTGTCGAGAATAAAGCGGATGAACGGTCATTAATCTGCTCACGCTCCCAAAGGAATGAAAACAGGCATGAAAATCATTATGTACTTAGCTGAACAACCTACGAAAAAGGGTTTATTCCAAGATTGATCTAATTGCCACAGCGGACGAAACATCCCTTTTGTTAATCCTTTGTGTGCGTTCCTTGCTCATGGAACACTGACTAGGTCATCTGCTCTAGAGCCGTTGCACTCTGGTCGCCGCCAATCAGCGCCCATTAGCCAGCACCCGTCTATAGATTCACAATCTAGGGTCATACTGTTATTGATTTGTTCTTCCTCTGTCATTTCTTTTTGTTTCAAACATGAAATTCTTCTTGCATATATCGTGGCGGTCTCGTCCTCCCTCGTAGTCACCTGGCCTCTATTTTACCATCCCATGTTCGCCCGACCAGCGACAGGGATAGTGGGCCTCAAATGCCAAAACTTGCAAACCTAGTGACATTTTGGTAGCGTGTGTCCCGGGCGGCTTAACCCTCCTACGTTCACTATACTCTACCCCCGCCCCAGCATATGATAGGATTCGTATTCTATTTAGAGCTCGTAGTTTTAGAAGTGCTAGTTTTCTTGGAAGTACTTGTACTCTTCGACGTTGATGTTGTGGTAGTCGACCTCTTTGTGGTTGTCGCCGTAGTCTTGCTTTTGCTTGTTGTTGTACTCTTCTTACTTGAGCTTGTTTTTGTTGTTGTGGTTTTTTTGCTTGTGCTTGTCGTTGTTGTTTTCTTACTTGTAGTTGTTGATGGAGATTTCGTACTCGTCTTCGTGCTTAAGGTGCTCGTACGCGTAGTGAAGTCATAAATGTCAACCAGTGTATAGGGCGATGAGAAGTTAACGGATACTTTGGCTAAGCCGAGCGTCGCATAACAAGTGATGACATTGAAACCGTTCACCTTCGTCCATATCTCCCAGTGTTCGCCGGTGGATGGACAATCCGCCAATGCTTTCTGGCCCGGATCGATGGTTAATGGGTAGCAAGCTCCATAAAAACTTCCCCGTTCGCCAACTGCGTGCATAGAAACATGTTAGTCTTGATCTCTAAACTCTGCATCATAGAACATGCTGGATTATACGACACAAGAAGACTAGAGTATCAGGCACGGAAGTTTCTGTACATACCAAAGTTCCGGTAAGCGCCTGCTGGGCACGTAAAGACTCCCCAGTCCACTGCCGCAGGTGGGCCGTAAAGATTGCCAGTTTCGTAGAAGTCGAGAAAGGTAGCGTTCCCTGACGTCGCTGTGGCAGCTGAAGGACTCGTGTTGATGTCGCCATACGTCCAGCATTGGCAGGTTGAGTTCGGGTAGTAAACTCCGGCATTCAAGCCATTCTTGTACCAACCAGAACAATAATTAGCGCAGTTAGTTGCACTAGTTTGTTCCGTGGTGCTCCAGAGAGTGTTCTGTCCTGATTCGTAGAGGGATCGATACCCCGGATCAATGCCGGAACACGTCCAAATAAGGCCATCGAAGCCTCCTTTGGTAACATTGACAACGCTGAGTGCGCCACCACAGCCGTACGGTAGAGCTAAAACACTGTTAGACAAGAGAGATAGACCAATGGTCCAAAGTAATCCAAGCACCGGCATCTCCAGAGGTGTTGTAGTAAGATAGATATGGGTATTACTCTATGACTCGCCAGCAGTATGATAATATAGAATAAAGGAAGAGGGGAGGTGATGGTCTTGGGTATCTTATAATCCAGAGCAGTGCTAAATCAGTTATTAATTGAGCCAATACTAGATCCGTATTCCCAGCTATCTATTCTAGCCCTATCATACGATAAATCTACGATCATTCCGTCACTTGCAAGGTAACGATGCGAATTCTAACCATGTTGTAGGCAGGAGGAAAATGAGTGTAATTGGCCCGCCCACCAAGCGGCGTATTCTCTTTATACCCTAGCAGGCGCCCCTATACCTTAGTGGTGTTGAACTATGCCTCAGCTGAATATCAGCTGAGGGCAGCTAGGAGCTAGAGGTTTAGCATTTCTCATATGTGAGGGCGCTAAAAAGCTTAAGTGAATGCCAAAAAAAGCTTAACGAGGTCTAGATCAAGTGCTACAAGGATCAGAGCAGCTGACACAAATAGTGTAAGAAATAGCGTGTATAGTAGTAGGTAGGTAGACATGTAGCATTCCATTTTCGGATCTCAAAACCTCAAGTTCTGGACAAACTCTTCATGGTGATGGTACTGGTTGTTTCCACCATAGTTTTCCTCCCTATCACCATCACCACCGTCGTCCCTATCGCTATCAACACTTTCATGCTCGAAATACTGGCTAATCCCATCATCTTCGCCAATGGACTTGCCAACATTCGCCTCATCATCATCTTCTTCGCCATACAACTCCGACCCCATTGCTGCGTCTGATTCATAGTCGCTCGTGGAGGCTCTCGGGTGTATATCCCAACTAGTTAGATGTTTGCGTCATCGTCGTCAGATTGGCCTTCGTTGTGCCACGTCTGATACTCGTCGTCTTGATTCATGTTCTCGTCATCGTCTGCTCAATATCCTCTCTTGTGGGTTTGAGGAGGACCCCGTGCAGTCGCACCGTGGGGATATTCTGCATGATAGGGTATCGCTTGCTGGGGTGTTTCTTTAAACACCTTAGACATCTTAGCCATGGATTTAGGAGGTTTTTCTTCAGTGCCAAGTTTGGAATGTCCACCGGAAGATTCAATATCTGACGCCGTTACTTCTAACAGCACTCTATCGATGTCCTGGGGCTTAGAGTAAATGACATTTTAGAGAACTTGTAGTGATTTTCCCTCAAGTGACATAGTGTTAAGTCCTTCAGACTCAACAGGACTCCCTAGAGTCCCCTCTTTACGAGGCTGTTCAATCAAACTCTTCAGTTTAGTATGCCCAACCTTGCTGCTAGGCTGCGTAACGATAGCTGGGTTAGGCCCAGAGTATATTTCCACCGGAAGTTTGATCCCAGTGGGTTTGCATACAGCCCCATGTTCAGGGGAACTTGACGATCCGTCTGTGGTAAGCCCGCTTTCAATGATCTCGGTCTTTATACCCGAAGAGCCTCCGGTTGACGCTCCACGTATCACTTTTTCTATGAAATCAGGTACCGTGACGGGTGTTTTTAGATCTCCGACTCCGGCTGCTCGGAGAAAAGCCGTCATACCGGGTATTCCGGGAGATAAGTCGGGGCCCGAGGACAATATTTTGCCCCCGTTAGACTTTATCTTGCCCATCAGCTTCTCTAGTGAGAAATTGGATCCCGGATCCGTAGAGTGGTTGATAATTTTTGCCTGACGCTCGTAGTGTGATGGCGTCAGGCAGAAATCTGGATTATCAAATGAGATCGAGCCATGATTACTCCAGTTCTTGGCGAAGGTGAATTGAGGGGTCTTGCTCAACGGTACGTTTGCGATAACCTTTTCGGTCAACTTAGGTTTTGTAGTTATCACCGACCCTAAGTCCATCGAATTGTGCTGCACTGAAGTTATCGGACCGAGTATATTGTCTCCCAAACTAATGCTTGCGGCTGACGCAATCTCATCATTCCTTTTCTTGGTTTCCTTGTCTGTCTGGGTCGTTGAGACCTTATTAGATTCAACTTCTAGCTGATAGGCCGTACCGTACCAGTATATTCTGCTGATCCCTTGGGATAGGAAGGTAATGTTTCGTTCGCCATCTCAGATTCGCCGCGACTAATTTTCGAGGAATTGTAATAGTGGTTTTAATTTATAAGTACACGTATAAGTGCACTCTTAGTAGAGGAAGTATGCTGCTCTGTTGTATCGTTATAACTACTTATAATAACGATATGTAACGTATTGTGAAGCCTTGCGTCTCGATGCATTAGAATATATAGTCCTGTCCGGTTTGTTGGAAATGACTATTCATGCTGGATTTTCTGCAGCAATTTCCTCTGGAGATAGATAGACAACACTTTCTGGCTTCTTGGTTATTTAATTCTTCCTAGACCAAGATATCTTGGGCCTTCCCGTTAACGAAGCTTTTTATTAAGCAATAAAGTTACTTGCTGGTGATGTTATTGAACTTCTAGGGGATTTTATTAGTAAGGGGTGCGTAAACCAAGCTTTTATAGGCATAGTAGAGAATTCTCCGGAATAGCACTCTTCCGATAATAGCAACCTCTGGCTTATTCAGCATCTGCTAAAGTGTAAAGCACACGGGGAGCTAATAAATATTGCTTTTCCTTATGCTCTAGAGGCGTACACATCTATATTAAAGCGAGCATTTAAAGAGCTTGTTAATATACTACTTAATACAGCTGAAGTTAATTTTTAATATAACAAAGCATTTAAAATAACAATTAAAAATAACAATAAGTTTTTTTTAAAAGAATTAACTTTTAAAAACGCTAGTAAAAAAATAATAACATATATGTTTTACAAGGTTATTATAATATAGCTAAAAAAAAAAAAGTGCTAGAACTTTTTAAAGTCTTAAAAAACTAAAAGCTTAAACATTAACTTAATTTTAAAAAAGTATTACTTAGCTAATATTTATTAATCTTTAACTACTTAATAATATATTTAAAATTTATAACGTTAGTTAAAGTTTTAATTAAACTAAGCTATGAAGTAAATATAAAAGCTTGCATTAAGCTTTATAATATAACAAAGCTTAAATATACAACTATATTTACGTAAGCTTTAGCTTAGTCTAGAAAAAGTCGAGTAGTTTTTCCAGCGGTAATAACAATGTCATGGCCAGCTTTTAGCTGCCTTAGGCCACCAGATCCAGCCCATATAAACTTACTACTTTCGGATGTGCTCCGCACACCTTTCATCCCTTTTACAAGCTTTAGTCTAGTCTACTACCTATTATTCCTAAGGCTAATATACTGTTGTACCTGACCTAACAACTTCTTTACTTGTGATAAACAACATTAATTAATATAAAAAACAAGTATAATATTAATGCTAGTATTAACATAAACTTTTTAAGATAAATTGTTTATTATAAGTTAATGAATATTAATTTTATAACGTTGTTTTTTTAAACAACCTTTTTAATACTTGTAATAAAAAATAATTATAAAAATATAATAAAAAAACCACTTGTTATAAAGGTTAATTTTTAAAGCTATAATTGTTTTAATAAAGCCGTGTTTTTTTATACTTTTTAAATAAAAAATATTAATATTATTAAAGTTTTATTAAAAGTAAAATTTTGTTTAAATAATAATAGTTTTTATAAAACAATAAAAAATTTATATAAAAATTATATTATTGTTTTAATTAAAGTAAAATATAACTTAAATATTTATAATAATAAAAAAAAATATAAAAAATATAATGTATTTTAAAAAATAACAGTTAATAATAATAAAAGACTTTTATAAAAATTTATATTAACTTTGTTAATATAATACCGGTGTAATAGCTTTAAAGTACTAGATATAAAAACAATCATTTAAGCACTTAAAAAAAAAAAGGCCGACGCTGTTATACCTAACACACTAACAAAAAGCAAGGCTGCTGCAACATGTGCTATATTATGCAAAAAATCTAAGTATAAAAAAGGAAAAAAATCTACAAAGCTGTAGTAACACTTAACACACGAATAAAAGCAGGGCTTTACTAATAAGTGCTATATTATGTAAAAAATCTATAAATAAAAAGAAAAAGAAAAAAAAAGGCTAACTAAAACGCGCAGGGCGCGTAGATAATATTATATAAATAGGTTACGTAGTAGTATATATAGTGGGGTTATATTAAATAACTTATAATTATGTGATATAAAGTTACGTGATTATTTAAAATAGGTCCCAGCTATAACTACCCCCCCCCCCCTGGAAAAAAAATAGCTTGTTTACGAGATATAATTAAGGTTAAACATAGAGTTTTTTAATAACTGTTTTTTAATAAAAAAAAAAATCGCCTTAGGTTTTTATTTATCTAGCTATCGCTAGGCTTTTATTTTTTTAAGTTATTAAATAAATTTCTTTATATATTATTAAAAATATTTTTAATTAAACTACGTTAAACGTATTTTTGTTTTATAATTTTTTTTTTTTTACGTAAAAATTTTATTATTATTTAAATATAATATATTAAACACGTTTTTTTATATTATATTTAACTAGGCTGTTAATTATATAAACGGTTTTAATAAGTTTAAGTTTTTATTATAAAATTTACAGATTAACTCGGCATTATTTTTAAAATTTTTTATAAAATATTATTTATTATTAACGTTTTAATTTTTTTAATTAATTTAATATTATAGTTTTTATTAATATAATTATAATAACTATATTTTTTTAATAATAAATTCTTTTTTACCCTTAGGCTTAACTGTTTTTTTATTAAGATTATTTATTACTTGTTTTAATAAAAGGTTATTAAAATATTTATATAATTTATTAATATAGTATTAGTTTAAAGTTTTTTATAATAATAATATTTTAAATATAAAAATATTACTTTTTTTATTAAATATATAATATTTTTATTAAATTATTAGATAATTTAATTTATTAAACAGCTTATTAATTAATTAAAACTATTTTTTTT